>JAEMOT010001464.1:3770-29382 GCA_019297695.1 Apostasia ramifera | reverse complement strand
AATATTCTTCTATTAGATTATAAAATTATTAATTAAAAGATAACATTTAGATGCTATGATATTGTTGACGTAGGATGTGGGGGTCCAAAAGAACACCAAAGAGAAAGAGAGTTCCGGGAGACGACGGCGCGCAAAGGAACAAGCCTGTTAACGGAAGCTTAAGGAAGAGAGGGAGAGTTCAAGACATCCAGAAAAACACACAGAGGTTTAAGGTGATTCAGGGAGAAAATCTCCTACGTCCACCGGTCGATCAGCAAAGAAGTTTCACTAATGAAAAAAAGTAGCCCTGGAGGCCAATACAGTGATTTTTAGAGAGAAGAGGAGTTCGAGGGAGAAGAAGAAGAAGAAGAAGAAGAAGAAGAAGAGAGCTCCTTCATCGGAGCCCTAATACAATGAGAGTGAGAGAGTTTTCTTGTATTGATCTGCCTCTCCTCCCCTTTTGGGGAACTGTTCTGGGGTATTTGTAGCTAATGGAGTGTATAGCTTCATCCAGGTTTTCCGGAGAACAGGTAATGGACAAGCTCTGGTTTCACGCCGCTTGTCGGCCGCCAGAGGGGCCGAAAGCCGTAAAAAGAGGATGATATCTTTTAATACTGGTACTTCTTCTGGGGATCCTTGATGGCTGAAGCATGCGGATCCTTGATTTGCGGGTTGGACCGACGTGATTTGTACGGGGAACGACGAGGTTAGGTGGAGCTGACTGTGATGGTCCTGGTTCATCAGGAACGAGGTTAGGCTGAACCTTCGTGGCCGAGGTTTGACCTAGTCAAGAATCTGTGAAGGCAGGCAGATGAGTCAGCAATTAAGTCAAAAGAATTGGAGGCCAGTCAGGTGCCACGTGTACGGTCAGGATGCAGCGCAGGAATCACGTGTTAACAGATATTTAGATGCTATGATATTTAGATTACATCAAGATAACAATAAACCAAATGCCTAAATCTCCTTTTTTACGATTCTCAATTTTTTTTTCTGTTGCTGTTAGTTGTGATGGAACATACATTATATTTGTTGACAATAGTGGTTTAAATTATCTGAAATAATTTTAAATTGAAAGTACTTAGAATTAAATAATTAATAAGAACTAAAAATAATTTTAAATGTTCCATATGAAAGAAAATAGTCACTAATTACATTATAAAATTGAATTTCATTAATGGGTGAGAACGATTCGTGTTTGAACTGACTCATTTCAATTTTGAGCGAGCTCGAGCCTTAACAGAGCCAATACAAACTCTTCAAGAGTTCAGATTTTTTTAAAAAGATTATCTCAACTAAGATGTAACCTTAGATTAATAATAATCACAAAATCACATAAAAAAATATCTTAGATTTCTAACAACAACTAATACAAATTTATATATAAATAATAAAATAATAATAATAAATGATTAAATATATTATTTATAATTATAAAAAAGAGAGAGAGATCAAAGTCGATCCATACCTACCATGGCTCGCGGTTCGACTCAATATATTCGAATGGAGCTCGATTCGAGCTAAATATCAATTCAAATACGAGCAACTATCGATCTTGAAGCCAAACTCTCATATATATATATATATATATATAATCATTATATATAAAATGATTTATTTTTTGATTTAAAACGAAGATATTTTTAAAATTGAACTTTTGGTTCAAATTAATGCAAATATGGTGTGGGCTATCTGGATCATAATTGGGCCGGTCTGGAGTGGGCTCTTGTATGGGGCTTCTAATTGGGCTTACCAGCTTGTTTCAAAAAATCACTCAACGTTATATGGCCGAAAAAATAAAACAGATTTTCATAGAAGACACTTATTTACGAAAAATTACATATTTTATTTAATGAAAAAACATTACGTATATCACACTAATATCTAACAAAATTACATATTTCATATAAATTTTAGAGTATAGTATGATTTTATTAAAAATAGTAAAAATTTTATAATTTTGTAAAATTTTAAGTGTAATATGCATAATATTTTATTTTTGATGATAAAATATATAATTTTTTATGTTTAAAGTGAAATGCTAAAAAGGAAAAATGAAAGAAAAATCACCCAATGTAATTGTGGTTTGAAAAAAAATTGCACAATATAAGTTAGGTTATTCAGTGGAATTAATCTAATGTATACTCAATTTATTAATAAGTTATTAGGTACATATATTCAACAGTCACTTCCAAGAGGTAGACCTCACCACTGAGGTCGCCTCCAGGTCGACCTAGAAAAATCCTCCAAGATGACCAAAGTTTCTGTTGAGGATCGCAGCTGAAGGTCAACCTCGGGTCGCCCTCGGGTCGACCTAAAAAAATCTTCCAAGATGAATAAAGTTTCTGTTGAGGGTCGCTGTTGAAGATCAACCTCGAGGTCGACCTCACTACTGAAGGTCACCCTTCAACTATCCCAAAGCTGCCCTGGAGCTATCACAATCAAAAGAAAATATTTTTGAATAAATTATTTTTTATTTAAGTTCAATATTTTGAAACATACTACATTTTCATACACACTAACCCAAATACTTTAAAAACTCACATCACATGTTACCCAAAGGAATTATTTAAATTAAACAAAGGACCAACTTGATTTCATATTTATCATAAATCACAAAGTTATATGTAAATACAAATATTTATATATACTTCACTTATTAAAATCCAGTTATATGTGTAGGATCAAGTATAATGCCTAGAGGGGCCACATAATTAGGAGAATTTAAACTTTTAAGATTATCTAGTTAACTCACAGAGATTCTAAGTGCTCAAACTCATATCCAGGTTGTTCTAGCAATCAAGATCAACCTCACAATAATTATACTCTTAAATAGAATAAAAAGGACAATAATACAATTTGTTTCACTTAATCTTCAATGTTTGATACCTTTCTCTCCAATTTTATTAGATCTCAATTTTAGTATACAATTGAGATACAACTTTAATAAATCTGAGATTAAGAATACTAAACAATTATCTCTTCTTCTAGCTCTCAAGATTCAATCATAAGACGAAAGAGTGAGTGATTTTCTTTTTATTGTAATATTTAAGTTCTTCTTTTCTGCCTTCACTTTGTGTGTGAAGAGGGCCTCCAAATAAGGGTTGGAGGAGGTGAGTGAGTGAGCCCTCACTTAAAAGTGAGGAGAGCCTCTAGTCAGTGGATAGAGGAGAATTTGTATGAGCTTCTCCGCCTAAAGCAAGGAGTGTATTATAGCGATATCTTTCCGATCGAAGTTGGGTGAATTAGGCCTTTATTTGAGCCGAACCACGCTATATCGTGTGTTCTTTGTGGATGTGATATTTTCTTTTTGTCTGCACTTATATTTGCTTCCGTTTGTGCACTAACTGTTATATTTAGTAAATGAAATTAAATTTTAATTACGTCTATTCTAAATATCAGTAAAGGCCACATGCGCTACCCGAAAGCTACATCAGAATAATTGAATATTTAGAGATAGAGAGATCCATACTACAAACAATCATTCGACTTCGTCTCATTAGCCTAGTTTTACATGAAAATCGATTGAATATGGAAAACCTTGATATTGTTTAGCATTATCTTGCAAATTTCATTGAATAGACATATATGAGATTATAGGTCATGAAAAGGAAAGAAAGATACTTTTCAAAAAAAAAAAACCACTCAAAAAAAAGGAAAAAAAAGGTGAGGGAGAAGATAAATTCTTGGTTGAGGAGCTACACATGAACATCACTGGTCAGGAGAGAGGGAGTATTAACATACAGGCCTCGTTTATTTTATAACTTTTTTTTTAGTTTAATATAAATTTTAACTGTAAAAATTAATTTTATTTCACATCTAATACAAATATAAATCTTAAAATCAACTTTAATATTAAAATAAATTTATTTGATATTAAATTTAAAAAATAAATTAATTTTTTTTTTGTTTAAAAAAAAAACTCAAACCAAATAAGACGAGAGAGACCTGCCCCTCGTTCCTCGTTTTTACTAATATTTATAGCAGTAAACTTTCACACTGACTTCTAACAGCTGCTAGCCATGCTTATGTAAAATAATATAAAAGGGAATTCCCTAAATAATTAGTGGGATTTGATGGCATGTGCTTTACTTTATCAGGATCAAGTGAATCTAGCATGGATTAAATGGTGATCTGATAAGTAGAGCTAATTGAACATAAATATTCGACAATGCGAGATGTACTATGAGTTATGGTAAGCTTTTCAAGTAGCATTATGTCGATTGGTAGGATAAATTTTTTTATTTTATTGTATTTTTGATTTGGGATGTTTAATCCGATCACTCACGTTCTACGTTAAAATCATTTTTACTATTTCTCCGCTTCTCTATAATTCTCACTTTGTATCATCTAATGCCTAAATTCCTCTGCAATAATGTTCAAATAATCGTTATGTTATAAATACAATTCATAATTGGGTAAATTTATGTTTTGATTTACATAAAAAGTAATACTACACATCTCTCATAAAATGGTCCCAAATTAAAGCCAAATATAATGCCCACTTTACAAAATGTAATATCTTATAATGTAATGTAAAGATATTATCTCTTTTGATTTCTGAGAACTATGCAATTTAAGTACAGAAATAAACAAGCTTAACTACAAAGTTTTCGATCATTAGTCTTACAGTTTTACTCTAAAAGACATTTAACATTTGGAACTATATTATTTACTTATACAATTCAAGACTTTTTTTTTCTTCTGATATACGATGATTTATTTATATGTCTCTCTACGTGGACTTCTGTTAGGAGTTACTCCTTATCCGGTTAATTTCGATTAAATTATAAGAACATCACTCCGATGATCACTTTTCACCCTCTTCGATTTCAAGTCATCGCAGGCTCACTAGCTTCCGTCCTATTCATCTTCAAGCAACATCATTCTATGAGAGATTGATTCTGATATTATATTGTAATACTCAGTGATTCAAATATAAAAATATTATCCATTTTTTACTTCTGTGAATTTTGTGACTTGAGTGCTTTCTAAGATGTTACTCATCTGAGTGCTACTCTAGCCCTAGTTAGCTATAAAGTCTCTCATTATTAGTCTTATTATTTTGCCTTAAAAGAAGTCATTGTTATTTGAAATCATATTATTTACTTATGCAGCTTAGAAACCCTCATTTATTTCTAATGTAGGATAATTTATTTATATACCTCTCCAACCTTAAAGTTGCTAAGAGCTGCTCCTTATCTGAGTGATTTCGAAGTACCTCAAGTCTCACAGTTCCCTAATACTAAAATTAATCTCTCACTATTTGAGTAACGGGATAGTATCAAGATTCTATTCATATGCAACGTTAAGTGAAATAAAAGAAAATAAAATTACATTGAGCTAAAGAAATCATTGAAAATAATCTAATCAGTAAAAAATGCTAACATTAAGCATATTCATGCAATGTAGATCAGCTGGTACAAAGTGCCTTATCATTGCATAACTTGAAGTAAATCAATTTAGTGGCTACTATTTCTACTCAGATTTCTGAGTTGACCAAAATGAGGCTGAGTAGGCTAGAGTCTGGCACTACAGTCGAAGGGAATGAAACACGAAAAGTTAAATTTGTCGACGAGAAATCATAGGATCTCAACGTATATACAAAATAAATACTTTGGTCAAAGAACTTAATGGTTTTCAACTGAAATAAATCTTTGGCTAGATTTATAAGCAAACGTGAAAAAACTCTTTTAAGATTTTATAGAAACTATAAGATTTGAAATTATAAGAAATTTATATTGAAATTTAAATAACCAATGATTGCCCTAAGTCCCACAACTAGTTATGTAAAATTTGACTTGGGTAGCTCTTTTTGGTGACTCATATTCTAAGAAATATGACTTTGACTAAACAGAAAATTCTCTCTCTTTTTTTTTTCAGTGACGACAGATGCAAAACGTTGAATTATGGATCATTCCAGCATCAAGTCAACACCGTTAGAGTTAACCTTTCAGTGAAGATCTCCTAATACTCTCTTAATTCACTCCAACAAAATTTCCCCTCAATTGCAAATCATTCACACAATAACCCTACATTATTACCTCTTATCAAACAATAACTCTACCATTGGATCGATCAATCCTGGATGGAAGCCTTTGCTTGTGGCTGATCTTCATTCAAGGTAACAAGACCTACGACTAAACCTTATTCTCAGTCAATGTTTTCAAAGCTCTATCGTCAAAACTCGGGATCGAGGTTTTAGTCTTCATCAAGGTTTTTGACGAAACTTTCTTTAATGAGATTTTTACAGTCAACCCTCTTTGAATTCCTTCTCATTCTCACAAGGAAGTTGCCCCAACATTTCAGTTGCGTGAAATTCTTCGACTTTGCCTAATTTACATCGACTTTAGTTCTGCATAATTTGCTATTGGCTTCTACAAAGACTGCAAAGCTCCACCATCTAATCTTTCGCAAGAAATGACTTAAATGTTTAGTCGTATACTCGTATACTTCGACATAAATTATTTTATTTCCCATGTCATGCATGTGAATTCCCATAAAATGAAATGTGTCTATTACTATATATGATTATTTAATTGCATTAGCAGCGATGTTTGTTATAAAAAAACTCAATGCATAGTGACCTTTCACACTTATAAACGCTAAATAGCCAGCTAGCTGCTTGATTTCCTTGGCAATTTCCTTCACGCTGAGGCCATGACTATATCTTAATCTTTAATACTGAGGCCATCCATATTTTATTCTTTCCCACCTATTTATATATATATAATGCCTCATATAATCTTATTTTAACACTAATATTTAGGGATGATTAGATTGGTCCCTGAAATGGGGAATCACTTATACAACAAGGTTTTAAAACTCGGTATCGATTTCAGTCACAAGATAAAAATATCGATTTCGTCAGTTTCGATAATTTCAGGAGTATTAGTATCAGCAGTTTTAATATTTTCTAATAATTATTTAAATTTTATAAATTCAAAATTAAATTTATTAATAATAATGATTAAATATTATTTTTCAGAGAGATGAGTTTTTTGTTGAGTTTCAGTAATTTTGGCCAAAACTACACTGTAATTGGTGAAACTGCCTAGTTTCAATCTAAACTTGAAATTCGGTAATTATTGACGTAGGATGTAGGGGGTCCCAAAAGAAAGATAAATGAGGAGAGTTTCGAGAGACGCACGCAGTAAGCTGAGCCTGGTGATTAAAACTTAAATGAAAGTCATACACATCCAGAACAACACATAGGGATTTAAGGTGGTTCAGGAAAGAAATTTCCTACATTCATCGAGTGATCAACGAGAGATGATTTCACTAGAAAAAGAAAAGGGGTGGTCAAAAAGACCAGTAATGAGCTAACAGAAAAGTGAGAAAGAAAGAGAGAGAGAGAGCTTCCTTATCTTGAGCTCTGAATACAAAGGTGATAAAGAGAAAACTTGCGATTCCTTTCCCAAAAGAAAAAAAAAGGACCTCCCCCTCCTTGAAGTCTGTTCAAAGGTATTTATAGGCAGGAGATAGTGGAGCCCGATCCGGGTTCTCCGGAAGAGGTTTGAATATTCAATGGCTGAGTCCACACTGGCGGTCCCACCGTTGTCGGCCACTGGCGGAACTGAAAGTAGTGGAAGGAGAGCTTAGTTTCTTGATTTTGGCGTTTTGTCTAGGGGTCCGTGATGGCTGGAGCATGCGGACTCTCGGCTTGCGTGAATGGAAGAAGTATGCTGTATTGAAAATAGTGCAGTTGTGGCAGGCTGAAAGCGACAGGCACGACCGGGAAACATCGTTATCGATGTTGTTGGGCGTGGTCTTCAAATCGTCTTAGACGATGTTTGGCCGAACCCTCATGGCCGAGGTCTAAAACCTGCAAGGATAATAATAAACAAATGAGAGGTTAGTGCCACATCGGATTCAGGTGTACGACTGAGATGCAGCACTGGAACCACGTGTCAACAGTAATTTTTTTGATTGGTTTGATTGAAAGCTAATATGAAATTAGTGAAACTCTATTGTTTCAATCGAGTTGTATACCTCGAGAACATTGGAGCCTCACAGCTTTGACATGAATGCACCTAAATCTTTACATAGCATTTGCCGGTAAATTTTATTGAATTTAGTATAACACCCTTCTCATTTTTTTCTTCAAAACTTCCCCAAATCTCTTGGAGCAATTTTTAACTTCGAGTGTCGAACGGTTCGGCACCCAATAGACTGGGCATGTTTGACATGAACTGAAAAAATAGTCAAAAAATAAAATAATAATATTATAAATTTATTATAAATTTTAAAAAATTTATTTCATATCCAACACAAATTTTAATCTTAAAAATCAACTTTATTTCACATCCTACACACTTCTTAATATTAATTTTTTTTTTTAATATTAATTCTATAAAATAAAATATTTTTTTTTATTCAAATTTATCCTCAAATTAAATAAGTCCGAATTTATCTATTGGTGATGTAATTGTAACCTGCCCTAGAAATAGCCCGAAAAATGATTGACCAGGAGAAAGCCTCATGAACTACCAACGCACTACAGATCTTCACTACCAGAGAGATTCATCCGCCATTGCTCGCTGCTGCTGCGGCTTCTTCTTCTTCTTCTTCTTCTTCCTACAGTAAGCTCCAACCAACAGTCAAGCAGCAGCACTGCGGCCGCCGCTTCAGCCACCTCGCCGGAAAAACTCAAGCTAAAACCATGGCGGAGCAGTGGATCATCGACCTGTCCAAGGAGCTAGAGGCGCCTCCGCCACCCACAGAGCACGAATTCTTCGCAAAATCCATCTACCGCGTGCCCAAGATCCTCACCGACGTCAACTACCAGGCGTACGAGCCCAAGCTCGCCTCCTTCGGCCCCTTCCACCACGACTGCCGGCACCTCCGCCCCATGGAGCAGCACAAGCACCGCGCCCTGATCCACTTCCTCCGGCGCATCCATAAGTCCTCCAAGACACCCGAGGATCTCGTCGTCGTCATGAAGAAGGTCGAGCACCTCCTCCTCGGCTCCTATGACAGCATCGGAATGGAGGAAGACGACGATGAATGCCGCGACAAGGAGCGCGGGCAGCGCCGCCGGGAGTGGATCAAGGAGAAGGATGAGTTCCTCAAGCTCATGATCGTCGACGGGTGCTTCGCGCTGGAAATAATGCTCGCCGACAAGAGATCCCGCGCTGGCGAGGATAAAGGGGACTACAGCGCTCACGACCCCGTGTTCGGCGACGAGAGGAAGAACTATGTCGCCCCTGATCTCAAACGGGATATGCTCCTTCTCGAGAACCAGATCCCCCTTTTGGCTCTTGAAACTCTAGCCGCAATTGACGGATCTGGGGTGAGCAAATCGATTTCTCAAATCCAAATCTTCGATCGATAATTCGATATTTCTCTAATTCACTTCACCGACTGGTTCTTCTTTCTTTTGAATCATCAGATGGGGGATGTAAGCGAGCTAATCAAAGAGTTTTACAACATCGGATCGAATGCCTCGCCGGAAGACACTGATCGGATGACCGACGGCGGCCTGAAGCCGGCGAAGAGGTACCTCCACATCCTGGATCTGTACAGGAAGGTGATGATCGCCAAGGGAGAGTACGGCCCAAGCTACGAGGACAACGTTCAATCGGCGACGGAGCTCCGGGACGCCGGCGTCTCCTTCTGCCAGAGCGGCAGCAATAGCTTCAAGGATATCAGCTTCAGTGGGGGAGTCCTGTCGCTGCCGCCGCTCGAGATCGACGACACGACCGAGTCGCTGCTGCTGAACCTGATGGCCTTTGAGCGGCTGCACGCCACCGCCGGCAACGAGATCACTGCCTACGCCTTCTTCATGGACGGGCTGATCAACACGGCGGACGACGTGGAGCTGCTGAGGAAGGAGAAGATCATTGAAGGGTGGGTCGGCTGCGACGGCAACATCGCGAATCTGTTCAACAGGATCACGAAGGAGGCGACGCTGGTGGTGTTCAAGGAGGATATCAATGTGGATGTGAACCTCAAGTTGAACTGCTACTGCAAAAGGAGGACTCATAAATGGCGCGCAAGTTTTATGCAGACTTATTTGAAGAATCCATGGGTTTTCACCTCGCTTCTCGGAGGTTTGCTTCTTCTTGCTCTGACTGTACTGCAGACCGTTTATACGATCATGGGCTACTACAAAACTTAAGGTTGAAGCTCGAAGAGGAAGGGAGAGGGGAAGGGAAAAGGAAGATGAAGAATTGCCATGAACCCTCTTTTGGTTCTAGATCTTCTTTGTGGATTAATTACCATCTGTTGATATTCAAGTTTGCGGAGTTGAAGGGGAAGGGGAAATTAAAGGAAGATGAAGAATAGCCATGAACCCTCTCTTGCTTCTGATTGGTGTTCAACTATGTTCATCATCTTGTAGCTTTTTTGTATGATCTCTATTATCTTCTTCTGCTCAATATGTGTAATAGTAATTGCTTTTTGCTCAATATGAGAATATAAAAAACAAAAGTCTAATTACTAGAGAGTGATTCTAATATCAATATATTGTACTCATATTTTTTTGATTTTGTATGAATTTTGTTTCACTTTATATTTATTTTTTAAAATTTTGTATATAATTATAAATCAAGTAAAACATATTATAAAAAATAAAAAATGATGCAAAACAGCCAGAAAATAATATGAAATGATGTCTATAAATTAGTTACAATTGTATTTTAATGTATATGTTTTTTAAAGTTCTAATTAAATTTTTAGAATTTAAAATAAATACCTATTTCAAAATATGAACATAATTTAAGGATTTCAAAAATTATGAATTAAAATATAATAAAAATCTATAAATAATTTGCTCTTTCTATTATTAAAAAAAATAGGAATAATTACCTACATACCACTTAAAACTTCATGTATTACACCACACACACTTTCTTCACAATCCATAGTGTAAATTTTGTGAAGAAAGTGTGTGTGGTGTAATTTTAAAAAGTTTGTGTGGCATGCAGGTAAATGCCCCTAAAAAATAATATTATCAGTTCATAAAATGAATATTGTATAGTTTGGTCATATTAAATAAATATTGTATAGTTTGGTCATATTTGAATTTTTTTATAGTCATGAAAGTTGTTACATGACTTATAGCCTTGGTTTATGATCAAGTTGATTATAGTTATTTTTTAAATTTTTTTATAAAAAATATATAATTTTTTTGAGATATGTATATGATAAAAAATAAAATCAATTAATTGTGAAAATATTAAATAAAATTGATTGATGTATTAAAAATTATATATATTAGTTTATTTATTTTTAAAGATAATCATAACCAAATTAGCTACCAACCAAATAGAAGCTTAAAGACTCTTTGTGAAGAGTTTGATCTGTCATTTACTTCAAAGTGTTTGCTGTAGTTGTATATAATGCATGAATGTAAAACTTTTAAAATTACTTTGATCTACCTTTTTTTAAATTCTTATTTATAAGATAATTACTTACAATAAATTTTCTTATACATATTGCATGAATGTAAAACCCCTAAAATTATTATTCAAAATTTGTTATCTTTTTTTTTTAATTCTTATTTGCAAGATGATTATGTACAAAATTTACTTATGAGCTATAGTTATAAATATCATATAATTTGGCTTTAATACCTTATTTAGTTGGAAGAAATTTTAATTATGGCTAAATTTTTTTCGAATTAAAAATTTTATTTTATTTTAAAAATATAAAATAATAATTTATATTTCATCTTACATAAATTTAATATTAAATAGTTATTTTATTTCATATTTAATATAAATTTTAATATAATTAATTCAATTTATTTCACATTATATATATTTTTAAAAAATTATTTATTTTTTGTCCAATCAGACAGTCATTAGCTTGGTGGTATCCTTTGTAATTTTATACATTCACGAACGCAAAAAATTTACAATTATTATTCAAAATTTGTGAATTTGCACATAAAATTTAAGGCCTCAAAAATCTACGTGTGATTTTTTTATTGTTATTTTTTATCTTTCAGGAAAGTCAACTGATCGTTGGGTTTTATGGTTGCACTTTTTGAATGAAATTCAATAGTCAATCACTTGATCAATGATTAACATCCATTCAATTAAAAAAATTCGTAGATTTTAATCAATTCGAATGAGAGTGAAATGCGAAATTCAAGATGAAAATTTCTCTCGAAGTAGATTCATCAGCAGCCCTACCCCTGCCCCTCCCCTGAGCTGTTCCCTTACGGGCCACCTTACCCCACGACAAAGATCCAGCATTCCCTGACCACCTCTTTATCTCGCTTTCTCTCTGAAGATAGAAAGATCAATGCCTTTGATGGCTTCAGAGGCCTCGAAGGCGCGACAGTAGCAGTTGGTGTAGATCAAAGATGGGAAAGATCGTCAGGCTGCTGTGCGCTCAGGTTGCCGATGAAGATCGGCAGAGAGCCGCGAAGGTGAAGCCCGCGAACTTCTTCTTGGAGAGCATGGGGGATTCTACATGAAGTGGACCTACTCTATTGACCTCAAGGGCTGCCGCAAGCTAGGTTATGATCGGCGGCGTCCAGCTAGACTGCGAAAGGTGCCCTAAAAAGGTTCGTCTCGCCATCGGCCGGATTGAAGGTATCACCAGCCTCTGTTCAGCATCTAAATCTCAACCTGCTCTATTATTTGTAAATCTCTGGTGAGTTCCTCGTTCCAGGTGTTTATTTCAAAAAAAAAAAAGCATCTACATCTCTGTTGTTCACATAGTTTAAAGACCAGATCCTCAGTCAACAGGTCAATGTCATGGTCAACACAATGAAAGCTGGGTCTAAAGATGGTTCATTGCATTCCCTTTTTCCTACTTGAGTATGATTCCTCATACTTGAGTATTAAATAGCCATTCTAACTGATACTCGAGTAATGATTGCCTTTGCACGAGTACAAGCCCTTCTTATATGAGTGGTGATAGCTGATCAGCATTGCTTCCTTCCTTGTATGGTTTGGCCTATTTTTCGATTAATTGCAACACGAATCCCACTACTCCTTGACAACTCAATAAATATGTCTTGCCACTTTAATTGGCCCCTACATCTAAGAATTGTCGTCATTACACTTTGTGAGCTCAATCAATATGGAACACGTGTTACGTATGACCTATTTATGAAATCCTCGACAACAGATAGTCAAAACGTTGCTTCCATTATGGCATCATCGCCCCACCAACTCCGCGTTATTCTGACGATTATGAAAGAATATGTTATCGGTCCTCGTTAGCTAAGATTCTAATTACCTATAAATAGCACCCTCTAAGACATGCAAAGGAGTTTCAAATTAAAAAATTCAAATAATTAAAGACATGCAAAGGGACGAACATGACCATGCACCACTAATAGCAAACCACTGGCAACCGAATCAAATGCTAGTCCAGCAGTTGACTCCATCGACCAAGTCTAGGCATCATTCTACTTGCTTGAATTGGTTGTTGTTGGGAGATTGAGCTTCAACACATTGAGAGTAAGACTGTTAATCTTATTCGAAGATCAAGAATCGCTAAAAAACTGATTGAATTTTGAATCGAATCGAGCTCGATTCGATCTAATCGAGCCTACTAATGAGTCATTTTTTTGGTACAGGATGTGAAATAAAGTTGATATTTTTATTAAAAATTATTAACTATGTGAAATAAAATAATATTTTTTTACATTAAAATTTGTGTAGAATAATTAAAAAAATTTATTTATTATTAATATTATTATTTTTTAAATTAATACTATTTTGATTCTGATTTTGGTCCTCACGCCGAACAGGAAGCTCATCTTTAGGGACTTGTATAAAAGAACTCAAATTTTTTTGAGTCTTTTTTATGAAATAAGAACCGAACATACCAGCAAATCCAAAAATAATAATAATCATAATAATAACATATGACTTAGAGTGACGTCGGTGCTATGACGTCACACTTCCTTAGTATGACGTGACCATGTTTGGCATTTATGATCATTTATTATTGTCGCATTATTGGTTAGTCAAAGCCTAACTTTATATTTTTTTATTTATTTTTTTCAAAATTTTAGTATACAAACGCAAACTTAAAAAACTTAACTTTATTTAATTAAATATTTAATTACACTGTTTTAATATTTAATTAAATAATTACTATTTTTTTTTAGTATGATCTTTGAAGTACACGATAAAATATTGTAAAAGATCGTGCATGATGTTTGAGTATGATCGAGGTTGTACATGATGAAGTAGTTCGAAGAAATAGTTCGAAATCTTGATTCGAAAGGTTCTTTTGAAAAGATAGTTTGATCCCCCTTACATAAAGTTTCATGGGAGGATAGGTTCGAATGCTTGTCTCGCATGAAAGCGTTAAGTTTGCACCTTAGCAGTCTTAACTCTTAGGAAGTTTAGCTCTTTGGCCTTATTCGAAAAGATGCCCGGAGGAGTTGCGGACCCAGGAACTACTCTTGATTTTATATTTCTCAAGGGGCTGACTGTATCATCAGTATAAGATAGGGAGCTGGTGCTAACATCATGTTGCCTAGAGGCATCAAAAGGTTCCTTAAAAAAGATAATTTGATCTCCCTCAAATAAAGTTTCATGGGAGAATAGGTTTGAACGCTTGATTTGGACTAAAACATCAAGTCTTTACCTTAGTAGTCTTAGTTTTTAGGATTTTTTGGATCTTTGGCCTTGTTCGAAAAGGGTAAAGGCCAGATGTTTGACGTACACAATGTTTGCACATGATTGTGTATAAACTATTTCGAACGGTCGTGCATGATGTTTTGGGGTTCGTACCTGATGTTTGAGTATGATCTTTAAGGTGTACACGATATTTTTTTTGACAAGGTCGCATACGATGTTTGAGTATAATTAAGGTCGTGCATGGAGAAAAGTTACAAAGGGTCGTACACAATATTTGAGTAATTCGAAGGGGTGTGTATAATGTTGAGTATGATCTTTAAGATACACAGATATAAAGAGTTGTGCACGATATTTGAGAGAACATACAAGATGTTGGAGTATGAACTCCTTTAAGGTCGTGCATGGGGTTACAAAGAATCGTGCACAATGTTTGAGAGGTCATTCACCATGAAGTGGTTCTAAGGAATAGATTTCAAACTTGGTTCGAAAGGTTCCTTCGAAAAGATAGTTTAATCTCCCTTAAATAAAGTTTCACGGGAGGATAGGTTCGAACGCTTGGTTTGAACGAAGACATCAAGTCAGTACCTTAGCAGTCTTAGCTTTTAGGATTTTTAGATATTTAGACTTGTTCGAACTGGGAGAAGTTTAGATGCCCACTGCATAGATGCGTTAAAAGAGTTTAATAGGGTTCATCATTATTTTTCTCTCTTTTAAATAATATTTACTCCATAGATCTGGAGATCTGCAATGATCCATTGGAAATTTCTTGTTGATATAGGGCAATCTAGCCATTGTATTAGCTAGAGAGCAGCATCTTCTTATCATTTAAAGTTTATATTATTTTGGCCGATGTAGTTCATAGATTTAGACTTGTATGTATTTTTTTAGTTAATAGAAGTTTCTGTTAGTTTTGTGGTGTCTCAAGGATCCTAAGATCTATCTTATTAGATTATTCTTAGAGAATAGCTATGGCAGGAATAAGTTTTAGAGTTTGCTGGAGAGAGAGAAGTTTAGCCAATGGTAGAAGAGAGGCTCACTAGTTTTCATTTCTTTCTTTGCTCGCTACTCTTTTGCCCTGCACTTCAAAACTTTAGGATTTCAGCCCCTACAGTTCCACACTTCGAAAATTCATCCCTTTCCTCATTGGATTGGAGGGGTATTTATAGGCGACATTACTGGCTGTCCTGTTTAATGTTGTTAGCCCAGACTTCCTAAGAGAGGGGATGAATTGGGAATTAAAATTAATTAATTAATTTTAGTTCAAAATTAAGAATAATGAGAAATAATATGCTTAAATATTTCAGTTTGAGCAAGTACACTGAGTTATGAGATTTTCTGAAAAAAGAATAGCAGTGCAGAAAGTTCTACTCGAACAATTCGATCGATTTTTAGGATTGACCAAAATTACAGAGTATTCCAGAAATAGGTCCAAAAAAGTTCAGAAATTAAAAAATTAGAGTTTACTAATCATATATATATTTTATGTGAAAGTATTATAATTTTGTTGCAACTTCTAAATATTTAAATTTAAATATGTTATATCAATTTAATTCAAGAGAAGCTGGGAGCAAAAGAGAAAAGAACACAACGAATTTATAGTAGTTCGGCTTCCCGCCTAATCCACTCTCCATGCTCCTTAAATAAATTTTTTTGCTAAATCTCCCCAATTTTTTACGAAAATTAAAGCCGAAAAAACCCCATATGACCTTATAGTTTTTTACAGGAACCAAAGTTAAGTAAATCTATATACCGCGATTTCTTGCAGGGACAAAGTCGAGTAAACCTACACACCACATTAGGGAGAAAATCAAAGAAAAGTAGAAGGTATTATTAGACTTGGTAGCTCAATTACAACTTAAATACAGAGAGAAAAATTACAATGAATGACTCTATACATGCACCGACTTGTCAAGGGTAAAACTTATGGAAGTCAAAAACTAAATTTTATAATCTTGAAAAAAAGGAAGAAGAATAGTATCATGATTAAGTGAAGAAAATATTTCTTGAATTATTTAAGCAAAAACAAGCTTTGAGAGATAAAATCGTTAGCTACACAATCTTGCCTCTACTACATGATCAATAAGCTAAACCAGTGAAAATTCAGGTTTTAGAAAACTTTGGGCTGCTATAATACCCAAAAGCCAAGAAAAAAGAATGTGAACAATGAAGATTACTTGTATTGACTTTAGAACAATGAAGAATGTAATACCTTCTCTTCTTTTATTTCTCCTTGATGAAGTTTGTTTGCAAGTGAAAGCTTGAAGGAGGACTTTGAAGGTTTTTTTTTCAGAAAGAAATTTTCGAGCAATAAGAAGATAGCTATATAAGTTTTTCCCTACAGCAGGTGAAAAGATTAAACTTAAGATTTTTGCCCTTGATTTAAACTAGCCAATGTGAGACAATAATTTTAACATGTCACACAAGTGGATCAACAAAAAAGCAGTAAGGTAAGGGCATTTTGAACATATTTGGGTGATGATGTGTCCATTAAAACGTTGGAGGCAAATTGGATTCTGCTGAGTTTGTTTTTTAAAGACAAATGACGTGCTTAAGCATGCTTAAAATCATAGAAAAAGATTTTAAAATAAAACCAGAGTAAAAGACAATATGAATAAGCTTAAAATAATGAATTTTCTCATTTTATATGATGAAATATGCTGGAGTGTTTTCAGCAAAAAATATAATTTTGTGTATAAATAAAGGAAGGATAAAACATTCAAGTTTTTACCCAAAAGTTAAAACAAAAGGGATTGCCACCTTGGATGGATTTTAACATTTTAGAAGGCTTAGGTGAACAAAATGTTTAGCATAAAACTCAAGGGCTATAGGAAAGAATAAGAAGGAATGAGAAAGATAAATATTTTTCTATTTTTAAATAAATAAAGAGTGAAAAAATATTTTTCAAGGAATGTTCAAAATAAAAAAAAGGCTTTTAAAGTGGACTGCAAAGTACATGATAACATGAATAAGATATTCATAGAGTTTAGAAACTAGGATGGGACAAACAGTTAGTTGTACTATTTTATTTGAGCCTATTACAGAGAAATCTAGTTGATTGTTGAAATTGATCAGTTTTTGCTGTAGCTATAGGTATGAATTTTACAGCAAAAATTATCAATAAATAGATAAACCTAAGATTAACTAAAAATTAGTACGAGTTAAATTCTTGGCAAAAATATGTATTATTATAATTATGTTCTAGAAAAGAAAAATAAAAAGAATAAACTGTGAAGTGCACTTCTTTTTTTGAACTTGAATTTAGACATTCACCTTAAGGTTCTTAAATATCATCTTTAATAGAAGGCTCTTCGAAGGCTTGTTTCTTTGAACTCGATGGTTCCTTCAAAATTAAAGTTCTTCAAATATCATCTTCGATAGAAGGCTCTTCGAAAGCTTGTTCCTTTGAAATTGATGGCAAGTTCGAAAATATCAAATCCTTCTAAATATCATCTTCAATAGAGTGATCTTTTCGAAAGATTGTTCTTTTGAAATTGATGGTTCTTCGAAATATCGTCTTCAATAGAGTGATCTCTTCGAAAGATTGTTCCTTCAAAATTAATGGAAGGTTCGAAAATATCGTCTTAAATAGAGGGATCTTAATTTGTTCGGATCTTTGAATACTCTGGATCTATGGAAGAATCTAGATCTATGTTGTTCTTTAGGACTTCTTTTCTTAAATCTCCCTTATTTATTTGGGCTGTCTCTTCCATGTTTGCTCCTTCGAAATCAGGGAGGTTCGAAAGTACATAATCCTTGAAATAGCCACATGGGACGTTGTTACTCATTTTGAAAACTTTTCAAGTGCAAACATATGGCAGCAATACTTCAAAAGTCAGGTGACCCTTTTTGTACGGGTTGTACGGTCTAGTTGTACATCTTTAAAGTAGCATGGAGTTTGTCACTTCGTACTAACAGAGTTCAGGTAATTTGAATGGGGCATTGACGTGGGTTCTTTAACGAGAGCCTTTTGTCATGTGTCCAGCGCACGCTGAGAGTAAATACCGCTTAACTTTTTACGTGCGCATTTCATGCCGACCTTCACGTGTACACCTCAGATGTGCTGGCGTGGATCCAAATACAATATGGTTCAACCCCAACTTAACTAAAATTATAACTCTTAAGAGGTGTGCTTGTTTTATAATTTTAATATCTATTGTTGATATGTACATAAAGAAGAGCACTAAAAACATTAAAAGCAAATTGACACTACATACGCTCACTATGATCAGAAGATAATAGCGCTTCTAATACAACTTAGGAGGCGTTTGGTTCGTTGTCATGATATTTAGATGTTATCTTTTGACTAATAATTTTATAATCTTATACAGATTATTTATATATGTCATTAAACTAAACAATTGCTTTCTCTAGATAACATAACATAACGTCAAGATAACATTGAACCAAACGCCCCCTTAGTACTATCTATCTTCCGGAATTAATGTGATGTGTCAAAAATATAAAAATAAAAATAAAATTATGGCCTATAATTTAACTACTTGAGCTTGAAAGGCGCACGTGACATAACGTTAGTTTGGCTAGCCAGTTTGACTGCAGCCAATTGAGCCTCTGTGAAAGCCGGCATTAATTATTTGGCTTCGATCTAGTCAATTCATTGACCAAAATTGGATTTTCATTGTAGCTTGGAATGCACAAATGTTTCTGTAGGGCTATTCGATTTCGAGCCGTGCTAGATCAACTCAAAATTGGCTCAAAGTCGAACAGGTTCATTGAGTTTGACTTCGAGCCGGCTCAAGTTTATCCTAATTAACTTCATTTTTGAGCCCGCTAAAATAAACTCAATTATTTTTTCGAGCCGACCTCGAGCCAGATCTCCAGTGAAAATTAAAAAGATTTATCCATTTATAATCTTCCTTAAGTTGGGTTAATGGATCGTCCAATTGAAATTGATAACAACCATTAGCAAATAATGCATTGCTCAACTCAACTCATCAGATTATTGGGTACCATAGGCCAGAAGATAATCAGTATGAAGCTATTTTGCCGAGTTCCTTAGAGAGAGTTATCTCGCGCCCCTAGGTATTCTCTACCTACCCACCTGTGTCAGTTTCGGGTACAGGTGCCCTCTTGTTGAAAGTCGTTTGAGCTTTTTCTAGGAGTATGGCATGAGTTATTTCAGCGCCGTAGCGCCTGGTACTCGGACATTGGCTCGAGGAAATAGGCTCGGCTTGAAATCAACTCAGTTTAATATATATATTATATATACGTATTATATATATATAATTTTTTAAATTAAACCAATCTTTAATCGTAATAAATTCTCTAATACGCTGAAGTAACTAAATGTGCTCTAAATATCATTGGACCAGAAAGCATCTTTAATTAACATAAATTTGAAAAATTTTAGCGGGCGTTTGGTTTAATGTTATCTTAATGTTATGTTATATTATTTAGAAAAAATAATTATTTAATTTAATGACATTTATAAATAATCTTTTATTACACTATAAAATTATTAGTCAAAAGATAACATCTAGATTTTATAACGTAATACCAAGATAATAAGAAACTAAATGCTCACTTAATCTATTTATAGCGAATCCTATTTGAATATTAAAAATTTCGATTCGAGCTAGATCTCACCTTGATAACAAGACTGAAGATTCTCAAGCCGTACTAATGAAGCTTTTGTCTAGAGTTATTTATTTATTTTTCATTCCTTAATATTATAATTTTTTTTCAATTCTTTTGATAATGATGATGATAGTGTGGATCAAATCTGAAATTTTTTTATTCTTTGGAAAAAAAATTTCTTACTGAGCTAAAAAAATACTAGGCTTTTATCTTAAGGTTGAAGTAGCCCTGGGAACGGGCCCGAGGTTCCAAGGACCCGCCTGATCCGACCCGACCGACCTAAAAATTTTAAAGCTTGGGTTGCAATAAAACTTTCATATAACTTTTTTAATCGAGCCCGGCCCAGCCCCATCATGTTCATGGTCAGGCTTGGGCATGAACATCGGGGCCCGGTCCCTGACCTAGCCCCGCTTGACTTTAGATTTGAGTTTTTATATTTTAAAAAAAATATTATAGCTCATAATTTTTATTATTAGAATTTCATATTGTAATGGCATAATTGGAACGTATTTTATATAATATTTATATTATTTTAAATTATATAGTAAACTTGATATCTTGAATTTTTATACTAAAAGTTTGTTATGTAAAAGATAATCCCATTAAATTTGGGGTGATGAAAATGTAAATAATTCGGTCATTAAAGTATTATAATATAAATATATGTTCACTTTAAAAGATTTATATATAATTTTTTATTAAGCAGATGTGAAATATATAATAATAAATTTTTAGTGGTGATAGGAATGAATCTCTTCGGGTTGACCCGCTCGACGGGACTTGAGCTCATGTCGGGCTTGGTCATGTATATTGACCCAAATATATATGTATGAGTGTGGTTTAACCCACTGATTCAATAACTCGACCCGAGCCCGATCCGGCCCGAGCTCGACCTGAGCGTGGTCCATGCCAGGGCTCGTTCGAAGACTCAGCACTACGCCCACCACAAAATAAGAAAAAGAAAAGAAAAAAAAACTAAAGCATTACGCGTCAGTCAGCAGTCAACAGTCAACAGATCCTATTCCTCTTCCTGCTTTCTTCCTCTTCATCTTCTTCCTTCCGCTCTATAAGAACCTAAGTAAACCATAACTCCCCAAGCACAGAAGATCAGGAGTGAAGCAATGGGCAAGGTACTGAGCATTATATTTCTCTGATTTCGCACGATAATTTGTAAAATTTTCTATATCTTCATGAGTTTCATTAAATTAATCAACTAAACTGACGGCTCTGCAATTCTCTGCATGCAGCAGAAGATGGTGGTGAAGCTCTCCATGGAAGACGCCCGAAAGAGGGCCAAGGCTCTCAAGGCCGCCGTCGGGTTGGCCGGAGTCGTTTCGGCGGCGCTTGAAGGGGACAAGCTGACGGTGGTAGGCGACGGGGTGGACTCCGTGGAGCTGACGATGGTGCTGAGGAAGAAGATGGGTTACGCTGAACTGCTCACCGTGGGCTCGGCGGAGGAGAAGAAGGAGGAGGGGAAGAAGGGGGGAGATGGGGTAAACAGCAGTTCCAGCAGATGGAGTGGCCGCCAGCGACGTACTACGTCCCCGCCGGAGGCGGCGGCGCCGTCGTGGGGCAGACGCTGTACTACGTGTATGGCGACATGAGAGAGCCGAGCTATGATGAATCTTCTTGCTCCATCATGTAATTAAAAAGGAGTTGATTTTTTCTTTTTTTTTATGTAAGAAAGGGGTTGTTTTTTTTTTTTTATGATAAAAGAATAAAATGGGGTTGACATTTTTTTTTTGATAAAAAATGGGGTTGATTTTGGAGGAAGAAATATTGAATATTTGAATTAGACTAAGGAAGAGAAATTTGAACTTTGGACGTAATAATTAATACAAATTAAAATCAACAACCATCATTAAATTTTAATTTCAATAAATGGGATCAGCTACATGATTCTTTCATTTCCATTAATTTTGTCAAATAACAATATCCCATTCTGCTCTAAGTTTGCAAAAAAATTCATTTCTTATAGTTTCATGTCATAATCTACTTTAATTCTTTACAAAAACTTTTATCAGCCTATGATTAATTTATAGATCTAAATTATTTAAGACGATTTTCTCTAAGTTTATTGTCCATAAAGTCTACTCGAGCATTCTCGCTGGTACACGTATTCCAAACTATGAGGTTGAAGCCAATCAAAGCTTTTGATTGATGGTTTGAGTTCATTAGATCCTAATCCGACCTTGTTTGTTTCTGCGTTCTTTTAGTTTTCTTGAAAATTAGCCGTAGCTCAAAGTGAGAAAATAAAATTTAAGTATATCTTAATTTTAGATTCGAAGATCATCAAGCAAAAATGATTCTTCTAGTTTTCAGCTCATCTTCTTTACTGTGTTAATAGTGCAGAATGTGTGCCAAAGTTTAAATTAAATATAGATATCTAAAAAACACTTTGAGAAAACTTAAGAATTTTGATAGGATCTGCAACTGCTCAGCTACCTGCAATTGAAATGATAGAGAGAGAAGACAGAAAGAGATGGAGGGGAGAAAAGAGGAGCCTGGGAAAGAGAGAAGAAGATACTTTTATCTATCAATTTCCATAAAAAAACAATAATTCCCGTTCCCTAGTTATTTGTAGCCCAACCTAATGGCTGGTGATTCCCAACAACATGTAAAATGATAATTTTGGGTCTTTGACTCTATTACAACTCAATGACGCAATTGACCTTTTAGACTCATAACAACCTATTGGGTTCCATGGCACACCTAACACCACCATTTTAGTATTTAAGGGCTGATGCAAATCCAGAAGCTTCTTGTGCCTTTTCCTCTACAGATCAAAGGAGAAATCTTTCCACCATACCGGCTTCATTTTGCTCCTTGCTGTTCGTCGTGGCTCTGCAACTTCCGCTCCGCCAACCTCGTCGTTCTCCGGCTCCTCCACTGCCCTTGGTGATCCCTTTTGCAGTTCCTCAACATTGGCTCCCTCAGATCCGTTATCCTCCGGGTAGGTGTCGCCGTCATCTACTGCCATTGAAGCTGGGGTTGCATCAAATTTCCTTGAAATTGATGAAATTTTTCTCATGAATCGCATGCTACATCCTCCCAATATCATGTATTCCAAAATTTACATTGAATTTTCGGTTATTTTTTCGGCCGAAATGCCTAGAATCTAAATGCGTATGATTATTCTTAAACTTTGATTATGATTACAGAAACTAGCATGAGATTCTTGTTATTTGATCTATAATTTAAACTTGGTTATCTATTGTAACTTATTCGACCCTTAATTTTGTATTTGTATGGCTTAGAAATATGATAGGAACGATGATGCATGAGTTCTTTGAAGTTTGGAACTGATTTGGGAAATAAAATGATAAAAGAACAAATCTTAGATCTCATTTTAAGTCTCAATAGGATCACCGATAAGTCAGATTGAAAAGTTCAATCGCATAAATCAGATGACAAGATATTATTAAACACACATTAATGGATCAGACTATCAGATTAACTAATAGGATAATAGAGGATTGAGATCGGATTAAATATTCGGTCAATGATTGGTACCCATTCATTGACATGGACCAGACCGTTTGATCAGTTATCCATTTGAAGATTATTGTGAAGTTAATCCCTTACAAAATTGAAATTTATTTATTCTCGAATGTGATAACTACTAGAAGGCTAAGCATATGAATTTGTGTGCGCAAATGAGTGTACAGAGTTTTTTTTTTGGAAAAGCCGCAATACCAATAAGTGTACAGAGCTGTCATACTCGATGAGATTAATTGGTAATTAAATAAGTGCACGAAGTTGTTACTGTATAATACAAGATTTTTAAAGAAACAATGACTAGACACATTTGTTTGTTTTTAAGTTTTTATCTCTTTGTATTAGTTATGAAAATTTTGACTAGACACATTCAAGATAAAATATCTTTGTATCCATGAGAGGATTAGAGTGACCTCAATTAAGAATAAGCTCAGAGAGAGATGGTTTAGATGATTTAGACATAAATTATAGGCCTATAGAAAATTAAGTAATGTTGGAATGTTATTAGATATTGTGTAAAAAGGGAAAAAGGAAGGCCAAAAAAACATGATAAGAAATTATTAGGAATAGTTTTATATATTTATAGCTAAATAAAGATTGGTTATTTGATAAAATATAGTAAAAATAAAGGATTCATATAATCGACTCTACCTACTGGGATAAAAGCATGGTTTATTGTTATTATTGTATCATGTTATCTTTTATTATTAATGTTATTACTATTAATATTTTTATTTTAAAGGATTTGTTAATAAACGACCTACTGTGTCTATTCTGGTGAACTCTAGCTACTAATGTGGGAGGTATTAGTGCACAAGATCATAAGAAGAAAGAGAATGCTGGGTGAAAGAAGAACGAATTTATTCCCTTATGCTTAAAGTTGGAGACTTTTATTATTACTTGCTTAGTAGAAACATTTGCTTATTCTATCAAAAAACAAAAAGGAACATTTGCTTATTTGTTTAGTAGAAACTAGAAACATTTGGTTGTTCTATATGCAGTTCTAGACTAATTTCTTTTATTTGCCTGTTTGTTTGTAAAGTTAAATTTAACAAGATTAAAATTAAACTTAGATAGAGATATTTTTTTATTGAAAGTTATGAATGATGTGAAGTAAAGTTAGTTATTATATTGGGTGTGTGGGGGATGTGATATAAAGTTAGTTATTATGTTGGGATATGCGAGGGATGTGATATAAGTTATTATTATTTTAGTAATGTGTATAAGATGTGAAATAAAGTTAATTTTTAATATTAAATTTTATATGTGATGTGATATGTCTGGTTAAAATTAAACCAAGTTAATTTTAAACGGGCAAACAAACGGGACTTAGAGTTCAAATTTGTAGTGAAGTGAACCTTTGTAGTAGTGAATTAACTTATTTGTACTTTCTTCCATTGTACTTTCATTCTTTTCTCCCCTTGAGTATTATATATTAGTGTGATCTGTTGAACCCTTTGATTTTGATGACAATAATTAATTTAGTTGTTAAAGACTAATCCTCTTGTTTAGTGTGTTAACAGGTTGCATTATCTCATTTGAGGATTGAGTCCAAATTAAAGTCCAGAGAAAAGATGGATCTCACTGGAATTTTTATTGTTTTCTTTTCTAGGACTATTATGTAAGCATGTGCATATTTGCCAAGGTTTTTACTCGAATTTTTCCTTTTGGTTTTTTAGTTAAGAAAACCTTATTCTCTTTTGTATTTATCATGTTTGGTTGTTTAAGCAAAAATCTCTTCAACCTATTCATGTTAAGTAATTTGAATTAAGAGTGTAGCTCACTCAATCTATTGATTTGAGTTTGAAGCTTAACTCAAGGTTTAAATACTTATCACATTTTAGGTTAAGAGTTGGTTTAGCTTAAAATAATCTCATGCCTATGNCTTAATCCACTTGGTTTTGTCCCCTTCATGTTGGCTTAAAGCTATAAGCCTACAATCACTAAAAGACAAAAGTGGGCTGTTTTCTTCTCTTTCCTTCCAACGA
>JAEMOT010001463.1:101097-130739 GCA_019297695.1 Apostasia ramifera | reverse complement strand
GGGGCGGCGGGAGCCGGCGGGCAGGCGACGCGCGGCGGCTTCCCCGGCAGAGAGGAAGAAAGGGAAAGTGGGTTGGGAAATTACGGCCAGGGGCCTGGAGTTTGGTTGAGCTATTTTTTTTTTTTTAATTAAAGTGGATAACTAGGCTATTTTGAGGATTCTCACCAAAGGCTAACCCTACCCTTTCCTTCACCGGAATATCGACCCCTTAACCCGGATCTAGGCTCTGAGAAAACTCAAACATAATTTCATTCATCACAATACTCTCCTTTTTTTTTACAATGCAAGGCGACCTCTTTATATAGAGAGATCCCATGTAGAAATTTGAAAATACAATATTAAATGCAGAAAATAAAATACCAAATAAATCAAATCAAATATGAAACTAATTCTATTACAATAAAATAAAATCAGCTCCAAATGTGGTGAGTCTTCAAATCTTTCCAGATATGCTCTAAATCAAATCAAATCAAATTTAAATAAAGCTAATATGGAAATCTCTAATAGCTCTAATTAAATTGAATTTGAATTTTGATCCAGCACATGACATCATCCTGGCCATCCAATTTGATGCTGATCTGGGTCCCCACCAGTCAACCAGGTGAACTTAAGTCAAACAGGTGAACATAGGTTAAACGGGTTATCAAGGGTTAAATGTGGTCGACACGGATTAAATGATTGACACAAGTTACATAGATTAACACAGGTTAAATAGTCGGCCCAGTTTAAATGGGTAACATAGGTTAATACGAGTCAATAGGCACATGCTAACATAGGTCAAATATGTTAACACGAGTTAAACAAGTTAAATGGGTTAACTTAAATTTAAATAGGTTAGTTTAGATTAAATAGATCAAATTGACCAAATTGGGTTGACTTAAGAAACTATGAATGAATATGCTCATAAATTATTAGGATCGGAATATTTACCTCTTCAGCAGAGCTTTATTGTTGGGCAAAGAAGAGGTGTCGTACTGAAATAGGTTAGGGTATTCAAAAGAGGCTATGAGATAGGTGAGAAAGGCTTGAGATCTGAAGGCTGTATTTTCTTCTGAGGAATTTAAGGCCTATTTATAGAGAAAAAGTGAATGTAATAAGGTGGGGACTCACTGATAGTTGAGAAGGTGGATGGTGGGAGAATGATAGGGGTTCTTAAATTTTATGAATATTTTATTAAAATCATGACTAATGATTAATATTTTATATAATAATTATTTTGAGGTCCTCAAGTTATAAATGTATTTATATTAAATTCGAAATAAATATAAAAAATATATCTATATTAAAGGGAATTTTTAAAGTGAATTTTTAAAGTGGGTTATTACATTATGCTTCTGTTTCGATATGATTATGTTAGAACTCTCGATTACTCCTTCTGTTTCGATATGTATTCATGGCATACTTTTGTCTCTTTAATGTAGATTCTTGGATGAATGACTGGTAGAAAATCTCTCTCCTCCCCCTCTCTCTTCCTCTTTACTTGTACTTGTTCTATATTGTGCATCCAAGTAAAAATTTGTTTATCTATCTTAAATTGTTGTCCACTTATGATCCGTTCTCTTGATAACCGATGAGGTGATAATCAAATCCTAGCTCACTTAATGATGGGCCATGCTTTATTTTTTTTATTATTTTTTTAAGTGTGACTTACGGCCTTTGTATTAAAACAAAAAAATTGCTTCACGAGTACATCAGGTAATATTCTCTTTGTGGATGGTTCAAAAGTCATTAGGAAAGGTCATACCCCTCTCCCAAATAAGATCTTATGTTACTTGGTGAGCTAAATAATCAGTAGTGCTGTTCCTATTTGGAGGTACACATGATTTTGTATGCATGAAACAAAAGCAAAAATGAGGTCATCTGCTCCAACAAATGGTCTCCAGTCCCTTGCTCTCCAGTCAAACCATGCTTAGATTTTGGACTTGACAGAAATTACTAATTACAGTTTATAGTTTCTTTCTTTTAGTTTTAAAATTTTTTCAGAATTTAATATTGTATTTCGTACTTTTATTTTTATTTTTTGTGAAAAATATGTTTTGGACAGTTCCTCTGGCATTTTGATAAGTTACTGTTATTTCTACTTCCTCGTTCAACAGCACCACGAGCATCTTATGTATGTAGTATCTATTTCATGCATTAGATTGCCCTTGAAGATGAAACATTGATATTGCCTTTTCAGTTTTGTGTTTTTCTCCTACTAAACTTGAACTTCCTTGCCTTTACAGGTAAAGGGAAGATTTGGAGTACCTCGCATATCTGCTCTATCAGATCGAACAGGTCCAAGGCCCAAGGTTTTACATCTACAGCCGAGGCAAACAGAACCTTCTCGAATCTGTTGGAATGATGTCAAAGTACTTAAAAAAATTCAAGCCGATTCCGCTTTAGAAAAGTTGCGAAACATGACTGCTGAGGAAGCAGCTTTGATTGCCGCTCGAGCGGTTGCCGAAGCGGAGGTGGCCATGGCAGAAGCTGAAGAAGCAGCAAGGGAGGCAGAAGTTGCAGAGGCTGATGCTAAAGCAGCTGAGGCTTTTGCTGAAGCTGCGTTTAGAACTCTTCAGAAAAAGCTATGGTATTTCCCAAATCTTCTAATAGTTGAACCTTGGATCCATTCATGGCTAACTACTAAAAAATATTTGGGTCATATTTGCATTAGAGCTATAAAAAACTTTGCCTGTTTACATATTAAGCTTGTCAACTTGCCTTTTTTAGAATTAGTCATAGAATTTTTTAATTTATTATCTATCATGAACAATAGGTTTTGTTTGCCTTACATTAAATCACATAATTATTCTTTTTTTTTATATCTCCGAACACCATAATTTCTTCCATCCCACTTGAAAATTGTAGTAGTGTAGTTCAAATTTGAGATCTTCTAGCACTCAGGCAAGCTCCTTCTTTATTGAGTTAAGAGAACACCATAAGTGACAGTTTATGTGTGCTCTAGGAAGCTAATGCAACTTATGGAGCATTTGGTTCAATGTTGTTCTGATGTTATGTTATATTATTTGGAAGAAATAATTGTTTACTTTGATGCATTTTAAAAAGTTACAAAATTGTCACTTTTATATGATTAGGTAGCACTCCATCTACATATTAGCAATACATAGAAGCATGGAAAGTCGGAATAAGGCAAATGAGTACGATGATTTGATTCCATAGCTATTTTAGGTCCCTAAATTCTAATAATCGTTGCATTTTGTTCATAGATATCATGGTTTTCTAGATGACATTAAAATTTAAATAAGTAGAACATCTAGATTGCATTGCACCAGATGTCATTTATTAAAACGTTGTCTTCGGTGATCAAATTGTTCAAATTTTCAAATAATCATATCTAAAATCCATACAAATTTTTTTTTTCCATATGTGCTTATACTTACGTTGCTTATGCTTTTGCAGAATGTATAATTTTGTGTTAAAATCTGCTTCTACACCATTGTTGTGCTCCATTCGAGCTTGTGACCAATGTCATTATTCTTCTCATATTTGTAGATGCAGCGAAGATTTTGTACAGCCAAAATAATGCAGGGTTTTCCTCATAAAAAAATTATTTAGCACTGTATATGGTTTATCAAGCCTGTATGAATATTACTGCTAATTAATCCCAAGATTAATGAATCTACCGTTGTGTGGTCAACGCAGATTTCTGTGGGCTTATAGACGTTGACTTCAATTTATTTATTATAATGATTAACAAGGAATATATAATTTACGTGAGCTGTCTATTTCTCACGTTATGTCCATTGTGAAATAAATAATTATATCATGAAATGAATTTTCTGTTTATTATTATTATTATTATTATTATTATTTGTTTGTCTTATATTTGACTTGATCTATATTGTTGAACGTGGAGGAATTTTCTTCTTTTGACCAGACTTCATGTTTGACAAAAGAGTTGAATAATTTGAATTTATTTTTAAACCCAATTAATTTGCCATCTTCTTCCGTATTTCCTTAATTCAAAAGGAGAAATTATTGAATCCGGACTGCATCTCCACCTAAAGTTTAGATCACGGTCATGAATGTGTGCGCATGTGGGGCCTCAGCATCAATGAAAAGGCAAAAAGACGGATAGACGTTAGTGTTGTTTTCTCATTGTTTTCAAAATAATCTACTATGTAGAAGAATAATGAATCCATTATTGTGCTTAGGTTACATAAAATCATAAAATATTCTTTGAGTCGACAACTTTTATGGAATTAAGAGTAATATTTAAAATTTTGAGTATTTTTTAATATTTTTGTTTTGCTATAATATATATTTTTTATGTAGCAACAACCAAAATGGGCATACTAACATAGCACCATGATATGCTTTTTAAGGGTTTTTTTTATGGCTATGTTTAGGTATATTTAAAATTATTAATTGTTTATATGATAGTGATTTATATTCTTAGTATGACATAAAGATGATGTTATGTACCTTAAATTTGCTTTTATGTAGTTTTATTTAGTAAAAATAATATAGTACTTAGAAGAAAATAGCTTGAGAAGTAACACTGGGATGTCTGAGTAAATTACATCTGAGTCTTTGAGGTCAATTGAGCTTTTTAAATAGATTTTTATAATTTAAATATTTTTACATGAGTTACTTCTAACTCTGGTTTCAATTTGGTCTTTTTAATTATTATATAATTATTAAATGATAAAAATACTCTTTCCTTCTTTCTCATTCAGCGGCCACACACGCTGTGGCTGTTTGCCGGCGCTGGGAGAGGGTAGAAGTATTTTTGTCTTTTAATAAAAATTGAAACAATAGTCAAAAGTCAAGAATTCAAATGAAGTAGTTTAAGTTTTAAAATCCTATTTGAAGAGCCTAAGTGACCTTAAGAACTTAGAAATAATTTACTCTTTTTATTTTCTAGAAATTGGACCTATTTTTATGATAATAGTTTTGATCTATAATGCACTTTTCAAATTTAATTTCAAAAAAAATCTTCACTAGGATCATTTTTTTAAATTCATTTGATTGAGTGAACTCAAATTTTATTCAAAATATTCTAATTTTCACTTGGACACGAACTCTAAATTATTTTATTTGTTCTGATTTTTAGCTAGCTCTAAATTCTATTAAAGCTGGCTTAAAATCAATTTTTTTTAAAAAAAATGAAAATATAAGGACCATGAAAATAACATTTACAGCCTCTCCTTTTTTTTAATCTTAAGTCATTATAAAAATATGATTAATAACATAAGTAGGTTGATATTCAAATCAAAATTAATTTAGAAGAGTCAACTTTTTAACTCTGAAATCAATTTAAAATTTTTAAAATTTATCACAAAATTTAACTCTGACTCGTTTGAATCTTTGATTATTATTAAGAGGATATTTACCACACTTAAGTAACCTAATAATTAACTCAAAATTAATTTTGAAGAGTCACTCTTAATTCAAAATCGATTCTAATATTTTTAACCAAATTTATCACAAAATTTAACTCTAAATTATTTGAATTTGTGATTGAACTAAGGAGTGTCTAGTTCAATATTAATTTGATATTATGTTCTACTATTTAAAAATAATAATTATTTAATCTGATGATATATATAAAAAAATTTATTTTAAATTATGAAATTAATATGTAGATAATGCGCTCTTGTAAGTGAATTTCAAGTTTAAAAGAGTATTTTGTTTGATGTTATCTTAATTTTATATTATATTATATTATCTAAATATCATAATATCTCTAAATATCAAGTAATATTCTATATTTTTTAAAAAATTATTTAAAAATATCACTAAATTAATAATTATTTTTTAAAATAATATAATATAATATTAAAATAATATTAAAACTAATTAAATTGTCAGGAAATAAAGTATTTTTATTTAAGCAAAATATATTTCAGAAATGTAAATTAATGAAAATAAATCCGGACCTGCGTAGGTCCCTGTCAAGAATCCAAAGCCCTCAAACATCCTCCTCATAATCCCACATGGAATTAGGTGGATAATGATTTCCGGCAATAACTATTTAGCCAAAATAAAATAAAATAATATTTCGCCAAAAGAAAAAGTTAATTTACAGTAAAAAAATCAGCATTTTTTCTCCATTTCTTGTGTTACAGTGCTGCAATTTTGTTGGTTTCTGCTTCCCATCCCTAGAGAATCTCTCTGCACTCCGAGTAAAATTTCTAGAAGAGAAAGGAGGGAAGGAGGGAGGAATTCTGAAGGGTTTTTTTAAGAACCCAAAGGTCAAGGCTCGTGCTTTGCTAGAGAGGTTGGTTCAATTGTTTTTCTATTGATTCTTTCACTTCTTTCTGTTGTTATTTGTGAATAGTGCTTCCGGTTTTTCTGCCATTGACGCTCAGCCCGTGTCCCCTTTCTCCAGGTCGGTTCCACTTGCCGTGCTCCTCTCCAACTCAGCCAAAGCAGAAGTTTTCAAGAGAGGGGTGAAGGAGAAGAGGCAGTAGAAGTCTCAGTAGCCCCTTCCGCCCAATCTTGTTTTGCTTTCTTCACTGGGTCGCGCGCGTGTGGTCTTTCTCTGGGATCTTCTTAGGGATCGGAAAGGTTGAAATTCGGCCAAGTGGGATTAGGTTTGTGAATCAGTGGGCCATGTGTGGTGAATTTGGTAGAATTAGGGTTTTTCTTTAGTTGTTTTTGTTGGGGTTAGTGTGTGATATTGTATTGATTCCGGGCTGCAAATTCTGGTGATTTTGGTGAAGGGGTTGCTTCTGTTGTCCACAGATGTGCAGCTTTGTGTGGCTATTTGGATATTTATGGTTCATCTTTAGGCTAATTTGTGATTTTTAGGTGCCTAATGGAAGCTGATAGTGCAAGTTATCGTTCTTTTACAACTTATCTTTCTCATGGCATCTACAGTATGTTTCCTTCAGAGATTTGGAGATTGATCTAAATAACGTGAAAACTGGAACTGTTAGCTAGGCGATCATTTGACAACAATGTTTGGATCTTTCCGCTTTGGGCTTATTCAGGTCGTTTGAGGGTGCGCTATTACTTTGTTAGAGGGTCTAGTGGTGGCTTTGGTTGTGCTTCTATAGATTTTGGGGGGCTTGCTTGGGTTCTGGGCCTCTGGTTGAGGTCCTTTTCTTGAGCTCCCTCCACCCTTTTGCTAGGTTTGATTGAGATGGCGTGCATGAAGTTGGGATCAAAAGTGGATTCTTTCCAACGTCAAGGGCAGGCCTGGTATGCTAAACACTGCCCTAGTTTGCTCTCTTGTTTTTGTGTTTTTTGTTTCTTATGTCAGTTAGATTTCACTGTGCTTTCTCTGTTTTTATGCAGTAGCTATCACATTTTAGTATTTCTTAATATCTATTAAGGTTCAAATAATATTTGATCTTGAACATCTGTTTGAGTTTAAAAATGGTCCTCTTGGTTAAATATTATAGCGAGTATTGACTCAAATGTTTTCTTGATCACTTTATTGTAATATTGTGGGGTTAAATACTTTCTAATGATAGAATGTGATAATCTGAGTTGATAAGTTTGTTTTTGGGGCAGTTAGCACTTGAGCCGAAGTTATTATCTTAGTGTAAGATTTTTGCTGTTCTAGCTAATAAAATGAACACGCATGAGTATGTTCAGTAAGATTAGGAGCATGCCAATAAACCCATTGAATAAAGAGATTTCCATGCTATACTGTTTTGATAGATAAAATGATCCCCTTTTAAAATTAAATATAGTTGCTATCTGTCCAATGGTTAATTTGGTGCCTTAATTTTGGCCGTGGAACCTAGAGCTTAACTATTTTTTCTTTTTAGCTTCTTGATTCCACCATTCTATTTGATTTCAAAAGCTCTCTCCTTTTATTGGAGGATAAATGAGATGGCATTGGGTGTTTTCCAGATAACCCATTGGTCTTCCCCAAGCACCTCGTTTACCCTAAGCTCTTTTGTGGAGTAAACAGCTAGGCATTGTTTTTTTTTTAAACTTGTTTATGCTATTTAGCATTAAACTAAATCATCAAAGTACAAAATTCATCTAACATCCTTTTCAGTGATGCTGTAAGGATCAATAGAAAGGGGTATACCCCTTCTCCCAATAAAAATCACGTAGCGTAGCATAGTACATCTGAAAGTTGGCCGCATTATTCATGTTACGTGGAACATATGTAACTTTACAAAAATGAAATAATGTAAGGATATTTACGATATGCTCAAGCATAAGGTATATTGTTAGGCATTGTTTTAAGGAGTAGTGTTGCTTGGGGAATTTGGTCCCACGTAGTCATGTCGATTAACGTCAAGGTTTCAATGTCTAGGTCTTGAGGTTAGACTGCAAGGCTTATTGTCTTGATGTCAAGGCCTTGATGTTGAGGCCCTTGAGATTAGACCTTGAGAGCTCGTTGCTCCTTCCTCCTCCCTCTCTTCCTCCCTCTCTTCTGCTAAGTTGGTAGCACTTCGAGGCATCAACATTGCAACTTTGATATAGGAATTTTGACCCGAATTTTGAAGTTGCTTTCATCGATCCTTGGGTTGTTGCCTTTTGTGACATGATGATGGTCTCAGGAATTCCAACAGGTAACCCAGTTTGATCTCTGTATCAGCCATATTCTTCTTCAACTTCTTCATTGAATCTGATATTCAGATATCCAGATTATGCCAACATTTAAAGAAATCTTTGATATGTTATCTGCTCTCAGATCAATAAGAACACATTCTTACTGCCAATTTTTGGCTTCTTTTTATCTATCTATGTGGGAAGTAATGGATTTATCTGATAAACATTTGTCAATTTTGCCAACTATAAAAGAGGCACTCAGATAACTGCGCCTGGTTGTTTACACTTTTGGTTGTTTGCTAAGGCGGGGAACTTAGTCTCCAGAGTACTTTGAGTGCTACCTTCACTCTTACCAATCTAATGGCTGACTTACCCTCTTTATTCTCCTTCTTCAACAAATAATTTTTCCCCTCACATCTCATTTTGAGCTTAAAAATATTATAAAACTCAATGTATGGCCAGCCAACCGCATGTTTGATAAAGAAAAAGACAGAAATCCTTCTCAAACAATTGCAAATTTTAGCAACTTTTGCTCTATTTCATGCTCTTCAAAGATGCTAGGATATTATTTGTGCTTGACTTTCACCACTTCATCTCCTAATAGACCCCTCAATTTCAACTCTTTATCAGCCTCTTTCAAAAGGTCTACACAACTTTGTGGTTTCTGTGCTCAACTACTCATTTGCCACTGTAAAAGAAAGGAGATAAAATATGCTGTAGACTTCAACCTATTTTTGAGAGCGGTGAGGTTTATTTTTGATATTTTTAAGGGAAAATTAAGATGGTGCTGTAAAACGTTTTGCACCAGTAACTGACCTTATGTCAAATTTGTGAAATCCCGCACCCTGAAAGCTTTTGCTGGACTTTTTCATGGATACTTCATACCTTTCAAAGATTATGTGATTCAAGGAGAAAAGTGTAAAAAAGAATATTCAGTGACAAAATATGTGTTTTGGTGCTGAAGTTAATGGTTTTTGTGGCTGTGATGCACATGAATGGTAATTTTACTTAAGAAATGAATAATCCTTGAATGGCTTGTAACTATGTTTTCTACTCCCTGAAGTAGATTTTCATGAAATGTAATTAATGTCTCTGTAGTGCATTTTGGATGACCACATCTGTCCTGTTGAAAATAACTTTTTTGGAAATATGATAGCTTGTAGAATCATATGATGGTTTTCTTTCCAAAAATTCTTCCTTTTAGATTGGGTCACATCCGAGAGGGTGGGTGGACATGGCAGCTTTTGAGGATAAAATGATGGAAGAATTATAAGATTGGCTTGAGGCCCTTGTACATAAATGTGAGTGTTGATATGCAAATATCCCTAATAAAACGCGCAAATCTCTCTCACCCCAGGAATATCTACCAACTGCACACAAGGTATGAACTAGCCACCTCAGGAATTAATGCACCACCCTCATGCATTAAATTCCACTGCCCGGATGTCCCTGAAAAGCCATACATTGTACTTGATGCAGGACAGATGAGTCAGAAGATGATGGTCGTGTCTATTGTAAATTCCCACAAAAAAAACTTAAAGGAAGTTCTCTAGCTCATTTATTATAACCTAACTAATTAACTCCAAACTTGCTCGCTCTATCTCTCTCTCTCTATGGTAAGGGTCATTTGACAAGAGCTCTTTGAGAAGGGCATACGTTCTCTCTATACTCAATCTTTATTCTACATAATAAACACTTTCAAGGCTGCCACTGGCTAGCATCGTGGTTTTTCATGCATGGTTTTCATTCTAAGTCTTGGTGCCTTCACATTTTTCTTTCCTTCTGTCTGTCATTCGATTTAGTTTAGAGCAGAAATGATTGACAAAAAATTACTTAGGTAGGGATAGATTTATGAAAAGTGACCTTGAATCGTTGCTTAACATAGAGCTAAATGGAGAAAAGAAATCCATGTAGCTTAACAACTTGTCAGGACTTCAAGGCTTTTCTCTTGCTATTATTGTATATCATGGTTTGTTGCCACCATAATTGTGAAGTTCTTGTTTCAGTTTAATTTCAATGGTTCTTGAAGTAAGATCTAATATTCTTCAGTTTACGATAAGCACTATGAATAATCTCATCTATAGTTTTGAAAATCGGATCGGACTTAGAACCGGTAGAACTAAAGGTTCAAGATTTTAAAGTTCAACTGGGATCAAACTGCTTCTGACCACGATGATTTAATAATAATAATAAAGAAAAAATAAAGATAATATTCATAAAATACACTTATTTAAAAACTTAATTTTAACAACCTTAATTTTGGTAATTAATATATCTATAAAAAAATAAAATTTAGTTTCATTCTAAAATTTGTTAAATAATAAAAAATATGATCATTTTCTTTAAAAAAAATCATAACAAAAAAATCTCAAATTTCTTTTAGAAGATTACTAATAATAAAAAAATGATATATATTTATAAAAGGATAAAATTTAACTTTTTAAAAAAAAATAAATACAAGAAAAAAAATAAGAACGACTTTATGTTAAATGCTAAATAATATGAAATTTTTTAAGAAAATTAATTAAAAAAATTAAAATGAAAAAAGAAAATTAATTAAGTCCCATAGGAGTTATGTGAGTCATTCCTTTCAAAATTATAGTATCACATTACCACTTGAAAGTTTCAGAACATACTTATATAGATTTATGAAAGTATTGAGATGAAACCCGGCTGAACCCCTACGGTTCAGCAATTCGACAGTTCAATCCCAGTTTTATCTAGTTCAATTCGGTTTTGTAGCGAGCCTGGTTTTGAGCTTGAACTGGACCGGTTCACGGTTCGACCGATTGTTCCGCTCAATCCGATCTAATCCGGTTTTTAAAATCATGATCTCATCCATAATTTGAACTTTTGGAGATGTCAAATTCACTTATAATATCCTGAACATGTGGTTCTTTTGTTACTTTCTTCTGAGTTTTCTTCAAAATCTGCTTATTTTCAGGATATTTTTTTACTCTCTCAGGTTCTGCACAAATGGCCTTCCCAGTGATGTTAAGGTTGAAGTTGGAGAGATGACTTTCCACCTTCACAAGGTGAAACCTGTAATAAACTTAAAAATTAAAATGATGTAGTTGAAGTGTCTATTTACCAAGTTTTCTATGTGATGTTGGTTTCATGATATATGACCTTTGTACGCTACGAGTTTTGAAGGTTTGATGTGTATCAATCTTTCTTGGTAATGACTCGTATGTTCAATGCCATTGAGAATAACCTAATCAATTATATGCTTTCAATCAACTTTTCATTGCTGACAAATTTTGGTTAATGTGATGCCTGAGATGCATACTTTTTATTGCAGTTCCCTCTATTATCCAAGAGTTGTCTTCTTGAGAAGCTGATTGCTGAGGATTCTGACGAAGAAGTGGGCTGTTTCATTAAGCTTCCTGATGTTCCTGGCGGCTCAAAAGCATTTGAACTGGTTGCCAAGTTTTGTTATGGTGTCAAGCTGGAAATGACTGCTTCAAATGTAGTATACTTGCGGTGTGCTGCTGAATATCTGCAGATGACTGAAGAAGTAGCTGAGGGAAACTTGATCTCGCAAAGTGAAACCTTCCTTAATCAAACCGTCCTCCGTTCCTGGAAAGACTCCATGAAAGCCCTCCAGACTTGTGATGATCTTCTCCCTTATGCTGATGATCTAAACATCATTAAAAGATGCATCGAATCATTAGCTGTTAAAGTTTCAACTGATCCAAATCTGTTTGGTTGGCCTATAGAGCATGGCGCCATGCAAAGCCCCGGTGGAAGTGTTCTTTGGAATGGGATAAGTACTGGTGCGAGACCAAGAAGCTTTAGCTCAGATTGGTGGTATGAGGATGTCTCATCCTTAAGCCTTCCCCTTTACAAGAAACTGATATCGGCCATGGAATCACGAGGTGTTGGAGAAGAGATTATTGCTGGATCCTTAGTTTCTTATGCAAGAAGGTTTATCCCTGGACTGAACAAGCGAAGTAACTCTGTGCCTGCCATTCTGAACACCTCACCGTCAGACGAGGAACAACGAAATCTTCTTGAAGAAATCGAGAGATTATTGCCTTTTCAGAAAGGTGTCGCAACTACAAAGTTCTTATGCAGTCTTCTCCGCACTGGTTTGATCCTGAAAGTTAATCCTGTATGCTTGCTGAACTTGGAGAGGAGGATAGGAATGCAATTGGATCAAGCCACACTGGATGATCTGCTAATGCCTACGTTCTCCTACTCGATGGAAACACTTTATGATGTTGATTGTGTTCAGCGAATTCTCGAGCACTTTCTTGCCACGGATCAGGATATTGATGGTGCATCACCTGGTCTGGCCGATGGTGACCAGTCAATTGGTTCTCCTTCATTAGCACCATCAATCTCTGTAGCAAAGCTTATAGATGGGTACTTGGCAGAGGTCGCCTCGGATTTAAACTTGAAGTTGTCAAAATTTCACACACTTGCAGCTGCTGTGCCGGAGTATACCCGGCCATTGTATGATGGTCTTTACCGTGCCATTGATATATACTTGAAGGTTATCAATTTCTCGCATTGTGTTTGATACAAGAAAGGGGCATTTACCTGCATGCCACACAAATTTTTTAATATTACACCACACACATTTTCTTCACAAAATTTACACTATGGATTGTGAAGAAAGTGTGTGTGATGTAATACATGAAGATTTATGTGGCATGTGGGTAATTATCCCTACAAGAAAATAAACTTATCTTTCAGTCTATAAACTTTTAGCCGAGTTGGTCATGAGAAATTTGACCGTGTGTAAGTCTGAGGTGTTTTTGAGTTTGAGCACTGTGTAATTATTTGAAACTTTTCTAAGATCATAACTTTGAAACTTAATTTTTTTTTTCATTTCCCTTGTCACTGATTTAACAAGATATGATTCTTGTTGAAAACACTAAATTCATTAAACTGGCATATGCAGTCACACCCATGGCTGACAGAAGCCGAGAGAGAAGAGCTCTGCAGGGTGATGGACTGCCAAAAACTCTCCCTCGAAGCCTGCACGCACGCGGCACAGAATGAGAGGCTTCCTCTCCGAGTCATCGTCCAGGTCCTCTTCTTCGAGCAGCTTCAACTCAGAACCTCCATTGCTGGATGCTTCCTTGTCTCCGATAACCTCGAAGGTTCGAGGCAACTTAGAAGCGGCCTCATGGTGCCAAACGAGGGAGGCGGCTGGGCAACTGCTGTGAGGGAAAACCAGGTGTTGAAGGTGGGAATGGACCACATGAGGATTAGGGTTTCTGAGCTTGAGAAGGAGTGTTCTACCATGAGGAAGGAGATTGAGAAGCTGGGATTGGAAAGAAGTGTGTGGAGCAAAGTGCCGAGGAAATTCGGCATCAAGTTCAAGTCTCAAATGTGCAGCACGCAGGGGGATACTGTCAGCGAGCATCACAGGAGCTCAAGTGAGAAAATGGAGAGGATTCAAACACAGATTTTAAAGCATAAGAGGAACAAATCCTTAGATGATTGAAGCTTCTCTCTTGATCACGCAGCATGATCAACACTTCTACCCTTTGAGGTTACTCTTGTTGGCGTTTGTAATTTATGCTGTTAGTATTTTTTGTTCTTATTGATGAAATCATGAATCCTGACCTTTGTTGACTATGTTCTTCCTGTTTTGTTGTAGTGAATTTACTTGCCTGTGTAATTGTCCTATCTTTTGTTAGTGAATGTCAGAGATGCTCATGTAATTTTCATTATATGTTCTATGCTTCTCTTAAGTTTGGAGGAGAGCATTTTTAAATGTTTTAGTTGATTACTATTTTAGGAAATTGTCTAGGTTGGCCCCACATCCCCAAAAATTTATGAGTTCGTGCCAACTAGTACGTGTTTTGGTTTGGGTTCCCCTTGTGGAACATTGAAATGTACATTTTTTTGGTAAATTTTCGAGTTAACTTGTAAATTTAATGGTCGATATCTTCTTGGATTTGGTCTGAGCTGATCAATGATACCAATGATACGCAAATTTTAGGTTAATTTCAAGTTTGGGAGTGACTCAAGATTGGGTCGACAAGGAAATTTGATCCCTCTATATATATCACACGACGCAAGTGTTGATGCTAATTTTTTCACTTACTATCGGTCAGTGTTTAGGTATAGTTTGGATTGAAGAATCTTCGACTTACAAGATTTTGGGATAGGTTTGTGTTTAAGTTGAAGTACACTATTGAGTCGAGTTGAATTTAATGTCTTTTATTATTTATCTTGTCAATGCTCACACATGACTTTTCTGTTATTCTTAATTAATTTGTGTATTTATTTTCGGAGACTAAATAGATATATGTGATATTAGATTTTAATTTTAGAGATGTGCATGCATGATATTTATTTTATATATAATGAGAAATTCTTATGTGCGCAATATACGAATTTACTTTTATTTGTGTAAACAATAAGAGGGGGACAACTTTTAGGTTTAAAAGGGGAGGGGGATCTATCATCTCCAATTTCCTCGTTTTTATTATTTTTTAAAGACTCATTTGATTCTAATTTTTATTTTAATTTAACATAAATTTTAATTATAAATATTAATTTTATTTTACATCTAATACAAAAAAATATTAAAATTAATTTTATTTCATATTTTATCAAAAATTTTATATTAAAATATTGTTTTATTAAATATATAAAATAAAATATTTTTTATTTAAAATTTAATCCTTGAATCCAACGAAGTATACATATAAAAATCATTTTAATGGGTTCACACGGGAAATTATATCTGATCATAAAAGATAATAATACTGGAATTAATTAATTAATTAATTAGAATTGATAAAACTAATGATTAATTAGCTAAATATATCCAGGAGTTCTTTAGAGAATCAAAAATTTACACCTCAATCGTGTTATCTTGAGCTATTAATAAGTAAAATATTTATATGTACATAAAATATTTTAAATATATATTAAAAAAATTATAGATATATCAAATATGAGTATCGAGTTGATTTTAAATTGAATCGATTTTATTTTAAGTTAATTAAAAATTGAGCCAAATTTAAATTAAATAACATATGATCAAATAAAATATAACATAATTAACATCCCTAGTTGTACTTCCTACTCAAACAGCACATTTCATTTTTCTTTAAAAAAAGCTAAAATTTCTCTTGATTTAATCCAAAGGATACTTGTAATATTAATCACAAATTTTTGCAATATATGGGGGTTCATTTCTCATCCAAACAGTTAAGGTAGTTAGAGAATCCATATCGATGAAATAATTTTAAAGAAATACAAAGTGCATTATTTAAAAATGGGATAATTATTTATATGCCACGTCATTTAGTTTTATTTATGCTTTACTCATCTATTTTTAATTAATTACACTATGCACACTCAAAATATTATAAAATCTTACATACATACACTTGAGTTAAAACTTAATCAAAATCTGTTTGAAAAAAAAAATTCTGTTAGTAAATCATTAAAATTATATTTTTACTCTTAATGATACATATTTTTCTCTTCCTCAATACCACACTAAAATACTGATTTATCCTAAAATCAATTTACGTCACAATATTTCATTCCTTTGCCGCCACCTAAACATTAAGGCTTTAGGATTTTCATTCAAAATATATTTAAATATCCTTAAAATAATATGATGAACGACTCAGATTTTTTGTAATCTAATTATTGAAAAATTATGATTACTCATTATAATAGAAATAAGTTAAAATGTGTGTATGTAAAATTTTATAATATTTTGAGTGTGCATAACGTAATTAATTAAAAATACACGAGTAAGGCATAAATAAAACTAAATAGTGTGGGATGTAGGTAATTTTCTTTTAAAAATTATATATTTATTTGAGAAAATTTGAATAGTTATATCATAAAATGCTTATATCAAAAGTGAGTAATATCTCTTAATTTTGAGATGAATGTAACATAAGATTTAACTAATACATTTAGAACATTTTATGTATATATTTGTAAGATATATATATATATATATATCTTACAAATATAATTATTAAATTAATTAAGAATTACATTATTGAGCTATTTAAATTAAATTTGAATTGCCTTTGAATAAAATAAAATGTCAGTGGTCAACAACGGCCATCTTCTTTTAGTAGGCAACTGCCGTCTGGGACCCACAGGATGAAAAATATAATATTTTAGAACTAAACATTAAAATTTTTGTGTAGAAAATGTGTCGCATTGCCTACCATAATAAAATTTTAAATAGTCCTGCAAATAACTTGACTTTTTAATTTTAATTTTAATTAAATTTATCCTACCATATTATACATAAATTTTAATATAAAATTAATAATATTTTAAATATAATATAAATTTAAATATTAAAATTAACTTCATTTTATACTCAAATAAATATCAAATAAAAGCCTTTGTTTTGCATCATGCACATTTTAAAATAAGCTAATTTTATTTTAAATATTTTAAAAATAAAAAAATAAAATCAATTCAAATAAAAAAAAAACATAAATGAATTAGAAAAGAAACATCACTTTATATATTATTTAACAATTAAGCTACAATATTTTTTTTTAAAGGTACCTATAATGTTCTTTTATCATAGCTAAATCGATACGATTAGACTAGATCAACTTTAACTCGAATTTGATTTAAATTGAATTCTAATTGAGTTAAATATGAATAAAATTTTATAGACAGTGTCTAAATTTTTTTTTAAATAGATAATTTACATATTAATTATGATATTAATAATTTTTAGCTGAAAATTATTATTATTTTTTAAATGTATCTAAATCTTTGATTTTTTGTTAATAAATCAATTCGTGAATGACAGCAAGCACAACCTGGACTACACAGTAATGGCATCATCATCATCATCATCATCATCATCATCATAATAATAATAATAATAATAATAATAATAATAATAATTTTCTCAAAATAATAATAAAACTAAATGCTGTGGGCCCAATTCCGATTTGAGAAAATATTGGCCGTCCGATTAATCCGACGATTTTCCCAATTCCATACCGCCAGTGTGAACCACATTCCCCGCCGCAATATGTTGCACAATATAAATTACAATAAATACTCATAAATAGCTCACATTCATATATTCAGCATGATTTTATTGAAATTAAATTACAAAATTAAAGAAAATTGCAAAAATAGAAACAGAATTAATAGATAAATAAATACAAAAAATAAATTAAAAAATATCACTATTTTGCATACAACTTAATAATTAAATAATAATATTTTTTAAATAATTAAATTGATGCGATGAAAAGCTATTTAATAACTAAATTTGTAAAGCAAACTTAAAAATTTCTCTCTATCATACAGTTTAACAGCTAAATTGTAATTTTTTTAATTACATTTCTAATTTTCTTTAACTTTATTTTCTTGAATAATAAGAAAATAACTTTTTCTTACATCTCAATTTTTTAAATATTTTTATCGCATGTCCTTCCCCTTCTTTCGTCCATTAATTCTTTTCTTCTTAGAACAAGTTTTATCTTTTTTTGTTAATTTCATATAATTTCATGATCTCTCTAAATTTGTAATTCAACAAAAAAATAATATTTATATTAATTTGGCGTCCTACCTTAAAAACAATATTTACATTCCAGTGATTTAACATAATTGTTTCTTTTTTTACCCTTCTACATTTACCATTATTTTATTTCAAATTAGGTAATATTATATTATTATAATAAATTAATTTTTTAATTTAATGAACATTTGTTTTGATAGTATTAAAATATTCATGTTATTAAAATGCCAATATTATCCATATATTCATGCTATTTCTATTTACTTAATTCAATATTATTACATACAATGAAAAATTAATTTAATTTTATCCCCTTTATTATAATTAGAATAATATTTGAATCATTTAAGAGTAATAATCTTAAATTTTTTAATATTTAAATATATTAAATCAAAAAAATTATCTTTTAAATAACATTACATCACCATAACATTAAATCAATCGTGGTATGTCATTCAAAATTTCAAACTATTTATTTGTATTTTTATATTAAATTCAAGTACACTAATTTTATTTTTGGTAACTTATAATTTTGTTAAATTATTAAGTATTAATTGTTAGTAAGCTTGAGTTGTATTCCCGTTTCAACTTCAATATATATGCCATTAAATTTTTCATTCATTGCATATGAGTTACAAAATTTCTGTATGATTTCATCTAAGTCCAAAAGGTTTAGAATGTAAAATAAATAAACTTTTAACACAAGATATAAAATATTAGGATAATTACATACATGCCAAACCATTTAGTTTTATTTATGCCTTACCCATTCATTCTTAGTTAATTACACTATGCACACTCAAAATATTATAAAATCTTATATGCACACATTTTAACTTATTTCTATTATAATGAGTAATCATAATTTTTCAATAACCTAACTATAGTTAGATTACAAAAAATTTGAGCCATTCATCATATTATTTTAAGAATATTTAAATATATTTTGAGTGAAAATCCTAAAATCTTAATATTTAGGTGACGGCAAAGAAAGGAGACATCAGCGACGTGAATTGATTTTAAGACAAATCAGTGCTTCAGTGTGATATTGAAAAAGAGAAAAATATATACCATTAAGGATAAAAATATAATTTTAATGATTTATTAAAAAAAAATAATTTTTCAAATAGATTTTGATTAAGTTTTAACTCAAGTGTGTGTATGTAAGATTTTGTAATGTTTTGAGTATGTATAGCGTAATTAACTAAGAATGGATGGATAAAATATAAATAAAACTAAATGGTGTGGCATGTAAAATTATCCCTAAAATATTTTAATTTTTTCTTAAAATTATTTTACTCCTGACCTTATGAAAGTGAGTTTGTGAGCAATTTAATGATTTTTTTATTTTATGTCATACTTAAAAAATATTATAACTTAATTATTAAACTATATACAAGTTAAAACATATTTTTTTAAAATTATATTTATATTAAAAAATTTATTATATAAATTAACATAACTGTTAATAGTGAATGATTTGTCCATAATTATTAAAAAAAAAATAGTTTGAGACCTAGTTATCGAGCATCACATATGCATGAGTCTCTCGAAATGCACATGTGGTGCTCTATAATTGGACCCTAAATAGTGTTGTCCTCAAATGCAAAATTTTTTTTCGTCGAGCCTGAAATTAATAAAAGTTATATAAAAATTGATAAAAAATACTTAAATATAGTTATTAAAAATCCGTATTTTACCAATATGGATACATACGCGACACGTGTCAGCATCTTTCACCGTATGTTTTGGTCCCATTGATGCCCTACTTCAGCCTTAAGCGGCCGAGCGTTTTCTATATATCTCTCCCATTGTCTCTTTCATCGCGCTGGAGATCGCCGGACGGAATTGAGATAAAGAAGTCCTGGTACCCGCCGGTTGCGTTCCGGCGCCGCAAATTCCGAAGGTAGGTTCGAGACGCTCTCTTTATTTGGATTTATCGCTGGAATTTTCCTATTTTTAATAACTCTTTCACATGGATTTCGAATACCTGAATATTATCTTCCAAATTTTTTAATCTTTTTTTCTATTACATCGGTCGTCAGATTCACAGTCATCTTCTGTAGTTGAGTGCTTAGTTTTTTACTTGCCGTGTCTTGATCCCAATTGTTTTTGCTCTTGGAGTCTAGTGGGAAATCAGCCAAATCCCTACGAAACTTCGTGAATTTAAATCCAAGTTCATTGCGCAGCGACGAATCCGCTCCTTCATCATCTAGGTAAAGAAAATCCCCTTTCGGCTATCGATTTTTCTTGAACATAAGATATCTATGCTTTTCGATTGGGATTATATTCTCTGTTTTTTTGGGAATCGGAAGAATCGGTGTTCTCTTCCAGAGTACTCGTTATTCGTTATCTCTCTGCATTCCTGTTCTCAATCTGTTATCGTCTGCTCATTTTCTCCGATCTATCTGATCTTTGCGATCAGTTTACTATTTCTTTGGATTTTGATGGATCTGGCTTGGTTTTTAAAATTCAGAAGCAGAGATCGAAGGAATGGGGATTGAAGAGGATGACAGTGGAAGCAAGGCGGCCAGGCGGCGAGGTTGCTCGTGCACGAAGGAGGACTTTCTGCCGGAGGAGTCTTTCCAGAGCTGGTCGAACTACAGCCGGGCGATGAGGGAGACGGGGATGCGGTTGCGGGAGCGGCTGACGGCGAGATCGTTGGATCAGACGGAGATGACGGAGGTGAGGGCGAGGAGCGGGAACGAGATGAAGAAGAATCTCACTTGGTGGGATCTCATCTGGTTCGGGATCGGCGCCGTGATCGGCGCCGGCATCTTCGTCCTCACTGGCCAGGAAGCCAAGGAGGCCGCCGGCCCAGCCGTCATCCTGTCCTTTGTCGTCTCCGGCATCTCCGCGATGCTCTCCGTCTTCTGTTACACAGAGTTTGCTGTGGAGATTCCCGTCGCAGGTACCATAATTTTGTTAAGAAATTAATTCAAAAAATATTAGAGGCTTCATTTGAAAATTCATACAGTTTTTTAATTAAATCAAAATAAATTTGAAATTATGTAAAATTGGTATTAATTTATAATCAGATTATATTATGTCATCTTCAATAAATATTGAAAATGACGTGATCCTTCCAATTTGAACATAATTTGAAATTTTGACAATTCTCCATGACGTAGATTACACAAACTCACACGTCATTTAAATTAGAATTTTTATATGTATGTAAATTAATTATATAACAAACAATTGTATATAATTTTAAAATCTTCATCAATATAAAAAATTGTAGGGAAATTTCAATTAACTCCAATCTGATAAAAAAATAATTTTAATAGAATGTTCTTTTAATTTTTAAACTTAAATACAAGATACATGTTTGTAAATTTTTTATAAATAAATTAATCCCAATAAAAGATATTTTTATTTTATTTATATGAAAATATTATGTTGAAATTTTATTATTATATTTGTCTGTTCTAAATTTTAAATATTTTGTACTAATTAGACAAGTTAGCAGATAATTTTTTATTTAGTATATATGTATAACAGATAAATTTACGTAAATTTACAAGTACTAAATTATACCTTTTCTCATTAATTAATAATTACAAGATCTGAGGAATTAATTCTCTTATATATATTATATTTTTTAGCATATAAAATGTATATATTTATATGTCCCTTTTAATAAGTAGTGAACTAAACAGTTAGGACTAAATTTTAAAAATTCGAACAAAATGACTAAGTTTTAGTAATTTTGAATCGGTTAAGATGAAATTTAAAAGATACTGAATTTTGATTTTGATGGAAATGTAATAGTTTTTGTTAGTTGCTGAAATTATTGAAACTTGAACAAAATTCATTCCTCTCTCAAAATAATCTTTAATAATAATTATTAATAAATTTAATTTTAAATTTATAAAATTTAAATAATTTTTAAAAAATTAAAATTATCAAAATTATCGATACTAAAATTATTAAAAATGATGATTACATCTTGACTGTAATTGAAACTGACTTTTATGCGTCGGTTAGAACTTTCCACATTTCATGAAGGATAGATGTGTTATTTGTGGTTGTTAATTTATATATCATGTCAAAAAAATTTGTTTTATTTGTGGAAAAGGTCAACAGCGATGACAGGCTTGACAGCTGTAAACTTCAAAATATAAAAGTTGTCTTATTATATGAATTATATTATATCATGTCAAATTTGCAATATAATGCCTGTCAAATAATGATGATGCAGGGGGGTCCTTCGCGTATCTACGTGTCGAACTGGGCGACTTCGTAGCATTCATCGCCGCCGGCAATATCCTGCTGGAGTACGTAATCGGCGGCGCCGCCGTAGCCAGGTCGTGGACATCCTACTTCGCTACCCTCCTGAACCACCACCCGAACGACTTCCGCATACACGCCAGCTCCCTTGCCGCGGACTATTCTCGCCTCGATCCCATCGCCTGCGTCGTCATCGCCATCGTCTGTGTCGTCGCCGCCGTCTCCACCAAGGGCAGCTCCCGCTTCAACTACGTCGCCTCCATCGTCCACCTCGCCATCATCCTCTTCATCATCATCGCTGGCCTCACCAAAGCCAACACTCACAACCTCACCCCCTTCACCCCCTTCGGCGCCCGCGGCATCTTCTCTGCCTCCGCCGTCCTCTTCTTCGCCTACGTAGGGTTCGACGCCGTCTCCACCATGGCCGAGGAGACCAAGAACCCCGCGAAGGACATCCCCATCGGCCTCGTCGGCGCCATGTCCATCACCACCTTCTGCTACTGCGTTCTTGCCCTCACTCTCTGCCTGATGCAACCCTATGCCAGCATCGATCCCGACGCACCATTCTCCGTCGCCTTCTCTGCCGTCGGCATGGACTGGGCCAAGTACATCGTAGCCTTCGGAGCTCTCAAGGGCATGACCACCGTCCTCCTCGTCTCCGCCGTCGGCCAAGCCAGGTAATTACTCAAACTTTTTAGTCAAATTACCAATATTCTTTTAAACTGACAGATTTAATAGTATAAATAAAAGACCGATTTAAAAAAAAAAAATCATTTTTAAGAAGATAGATTTGTATAAAAATCTCTCAGAACTTCTTACCTTTCTATTTTTTTATTCTATAAGCTAATCTCCCAACTCCTAACAACATTTATTAATTATGCATTTACAAAATTTTCTAAATATATCTAAGCTATATGTTAATGTATTTTATTTTTTTAAAATTTGAGAATTAAGTTATAAAATAGAATAAGATAAATTGTATTTAGGTTTTTGATGCTGAAAGGCCATTACAAATTGATTTTAATTTCTAAGATAGTAAAAAAATTACGATTTTTATCTCTTTTGAAATAACACCTTTTTTACAACCATAAAAAATATAAAATTTTATTATTTTTTAATTAATTTAAATTATTTATATATTTTAAAAATCACTATACTTTCTATCGATACTTTTCTTTAAAAATTTAATAAAAATTTAAATTTAATCTGTTATATCTCTTATTTTCTCTATCTTAAAAATTAAATTAAAAAATATTAATATTAATATTTTAAAATTATATTTTAAAACATAAAACAGTTAATAAGTGAAAATTAATCATTGTCTTAATTGTAATGCTTCTCTATTCTCAACCTTTTTTATGCAATTTACCAAATTGAATAATAGAAAGTTTAATATGTAATTTTAAAAATTTATGTAATATGTCTAAATTCTCCTTTTACATAAGAAATAGGAATATGCGGTTGACATTATCTTAATTACAAAATATTTTAATTTGATGTTGATTGGATGTCATGTTCTAAATGACTTACAAAAGTGAAACTACATAGGTTTTATGCACTTAATCATGAGATATTATTGTGTCAGTAGGCGTAATGTGTCATTTGTTTATCTATTAATAATATCATACCCATAAATTAGCATGCCGTGTTGCACATAAAATACTGTAAATAACATTAAAACTTGACAAATTATTTAGTAGGCATAATCAGACTGTCTATTTATCTAGTAAATTGTTTGGTCATGCTTATTGAATTGTCTGGTATATTATCAGAAAGATAATTATTTGTAGTAGATAGTAGATATAACTTAAAATTAGGTAGATATCAATGCATCTACATCATCTTCAATTAATACTTAATTGATCTTAAGTTATATCTATTTTTATAGACAAATACCTACTCGATTCTCCAGACTAAATTGTCTGGTTTGGCAGATCAGACGGTCCAATTTTCTATCAAATCATTTGATTTCTCCCTAATAGATTATCTATTATAGAGATCCAAAGGTACAGTTGTCGATTGGTGTCTTAGCACTCTTTAGTGCGATAAGGTCCAATTACTTGCATGTTGCAGCATCATTGATGAGCGAACAGATGATGCATTCCACCCATTGGAGGCAATAATTCCTCAACCATAAGAGAAATATACTATTTATCTAAAAAATCTACCATAGATTTATGCATAAATCATAATCATGCTAAATTATTGACACAACACTAAACACTAAATAAAGTCAATGAATATATCTATTTATTAGCGAACGGATGATATGTTCTGCCCACCAGATGCAATAATTCCTCAATTATAAGAGAGATATATTATTTATTTACAAAATATACCCTAAATTTATGCATAAAATATAATTATCGGCATCCAACACTAAATAAAATCAATGAATATGTTTGTTTATTATTAATGATGTTAATAATAACAAGAGCAAGCCAATGCATGAAACATTAAATCAAACTAAAATTAAACGAGTTGTTCCATAAACAGCGTAATACTCAATTCAACAAGAATTATTTATATTCAGTTCATCAGACTTAATGAACTAGTTTAAACATAATTTTAAATACTTGAATTACAAATAAATAAATTTGAATATACTAATATACTTGATTCATTTGTGTTCACGTATTATCCTTAATTATAAATTAACTTAACAATATATATATATATATATATTTAATAAAATTTATTTATAATTTTCATATTCATAAATTTAAATAGATATATTAGCCTGTTTATGGATACATTAAAAAGAGTAATATTAATAAATTAAATATGAATCAAGTTTGAATATATCATCATATTTACAAGTTGAACTCAACCAGACTTGAAATAAACAAGAACATGAGCTGAATCAAAGTTTTACTTGATTCGGTTTAGGTACAGTTACAGCTTAAATCAAACAAACATTTGTAATTAGCCTTCCAAATTCCCAATTTGACAGATACCTCACGCACATCGCCCGCACCCACATGGTCCCGCCGTGGCTCGCCAACGTCCACCCGGTCACCGGCACGCCGATCAACGCCACCATCGTCATGCTCGTCGCCACCGCCGTCATCGCCTTCTTCACCGACCTCGGCATCCTCTCCAACCTCCTCTCCATCTCCACCCTATTCATCTTCATGCTCGTCGCCGTCGCTCTCCTCGTCCGCCGCTACTACGTCGCCGGCGAGACCACCGCCGCCAACCGGAACAAGCTCGCCGCTTGCATCGTGCTGATTCTCTCCTCGTCGGTGGCGACGGCGCTGTACTGGGCGCTCAGCAAGAAGGGGTGGGTGGGCTACCTTGTGACGGTGCCAGTGTGGCTCTTGTCGACGGTGGCGTTGCATTTTCTAGTGCCGCTGGCGAGGAAGCCGAAGATGTGGGGGGTGCCGCTGGTCCCATGGCTGCCGTCAGCGTCGATCGCCATTAACATATTCCTTTTGGGCTCGATCGACGGGCTCTCCTTCGCGAGGTTTGGGCTGTGGACGGCGTTTTTGCTTCTATATTACTTCTTTCTTGGCCTGCACGCCTCTTACGACACTGCCAAGGCGGCAGAGATGGCATCCGGAAGCTTTGCAAAGCTTGAGGAAGGAGGCAGCGTGGCGCCGGCGGACGCCGGGAACGAACGAAAAAGCGCAGCGGAAGGTCGGTAATTAAAGAGAATTAAGTTGAAAGAGGTACAAGGTATGCAATTGTGATATATATGTGATTTGGATGGGAATTTTTTTTTTTTTTTTTCCTGTGGCATTGAAGCTAGTTTTGTATATGTAAGAATTCTGCAATTTTAAGGGCTGGTTTAGAGTGAAGATCAAAATCAAAATTAAAATAATATTAGTTTAAATAGTAATAATAATAAATAAATAAATAAATAAATTTTATATTAAATTCTACCTAAATTTTAATATAAGAAAATATTATTTTATTTGACATACTTAATTATTTTCAATAAAACCTTTAGACCAGATCAACTTCTAACGTAGATTTCGATCGATCTTAGTATTATTTTATCTCAGAGAACTTCTGGTGTAGATTTCGATTGAACTCCACATCCTTCTTTTGTTTTTCGACACAAAACCTTCTGGTTAAAAAGACTTGCCAAAGAGAAAACCTAGTGGGGATATATTGATATGTAGCACTTTGGCCCTTTGTTTTCTATTTAAATTTGTGGCAGCATAATATGGCTATAATTCCAATGATCTTCCCCTTGTAATAGTTATATCAAATTTTTCCTTCTTTAGGAGCTTGACGTGGTTTCTATGCATCTGATAAAGCTGTTCTTCTATTTCCAAACTTAACATTGATCTTCTCGAATTGTGACAATTGATATTCTAAGTTTTGGTAATTTGAGGTAAAGGTGGATCATAAAAATAACCATTTCAAAAGTGCTGTTATTCATAGAAATAATGCACATCTATTATGTTGCCAAGTTGAGCCAGTCTCCCAGAGTAAGCCAATTAGGCAAATATTTTCGTCTGCAAAACTAGAGAATCACTCCTAGGAAGAGCAGGTATCTTCCCTCAACATCTCCTAACTAGCTTTCAAGGCAAAGAAGAAGAAAAGGAAGTCGGCGAACCTTCTTATGTCAATCTGCACATTGTAGAGGATGATATCTTGGATACTAGTAACATTGTGACGATGATGATCGGATCATCATGAATACTTAAATAATTTTTATTAAATTTCAGCACGACATTGATTTGTATTATCTCTTGATCCCATTGTAGAGGTATTGTCCGCTTTTACTTTAAGAAAACTGAGTGGCTTGAGCACTTTCCAGGAGGTCACCTATTCCAGTGCTACTCCAGCTCATGCACAAGCACTATGGAGTTTTTCATCATTAGCTTTATGATTTTGCCCCAAAAAATGTTTCTACTATTTGAGACCATGTTATCTACTTATATAGTTCAGGTTCTCCTTCACTTTTCGATATGAGAAAATTCATTTCTGTGTCTCTCTCACCATTCATTATTCGGCCTAAAAGCCTACCAGGAGCTGCACTTTGTCTTAGTGATTCATTTCTCTTAGGATATTACCCGTAATCACTCCCCGCCCTCTTCGATCACTGGCTTCACAAATTAGTTTGATGAATTATTTCTTAGTGAATGACATTTTAAATAGCATACAATGAATATAATTGATCACTTTAAACATAATATGGAGTTTCAAAAAATTATGACATGCCAAGAAAATTTCAAGATTCTACATTTTGCCCTCAAGTGTACTTAAATGTTTCTTAGGACAATTACATACATGCTACTAAAATATACTCATTTTATATATTTGACACCTAATTTTTTAATATTATATATTTATAATAAAAATTATAATTTTTATTACATAATGTCAGAATTTTGTGACATGAATAATATATGAGTTATAATTTTCATATAATTTTTATAACTAATATACAATATTAAATTGCACAAGCACTATGAAGTTTTTTATCATTAGCTTTACGATTTTGCCCCAAAAAATGCTTCTACTATTTGAGATCATGTTATCTACTTATATAGCACAGAATCTCCTTCACTTTTCAATGTGAGAAAATTCATTCTTGTGCCCCTCTCATCACTCATTATTCAGCCTAAAAGCCTGCCAGGAGCTGCACTTTGTCTCAGTGAAAAATAAAAATAAAAAAATAATATGACAAGTAAAATTTGAACAAAATCATAAAGAAAATTTTATGTAATCATCCATTAGACTATTGTAAAAAATATATAAAAATATATTGAAGTGAGTAACATATTTAAAAATATGTGAATAATACATTTTATTTGTTAATCGATAGATTTTGAGCAGATTTGATTTGATTTTATGCCGGTTCAAAATTGAATTAATAAAAATTTTAAAGCATAAAAATTAGTTCGTTAGTCAACTCATTATGTTCAAATCAAATTTAATTTGATTCAAAATTTGATACAACTTTTGAGTACAGTTAACAGCTTTAATAGATGATTAGTATCATATAATTAAAAAAATAATTTGAGAGAAATAAGTAATATTTATGAGAAGTCAACACATAAAATGTGATTATTCTTTAATTTTCTCTCTCTCATACCTATTAATTCTCTATTTCAGTTAATTAATGTTTTATTGTAAATTTATAGAATATAAGTTACCAACTTAAATTATACACATATGGTCCCGTTTGTTTGGCCGTTGAAAATTAACCTGATTTAATTCTAATCAGACATATCACATCATATATAAAATTTAATATTAAAAATTAATTTTATTTCACATACTACCTATATTACTAGAATAATAAATAACTTATATCATATCCCTCTTATATTCCAATATAATAACTAACTTTATATCACATCCCTCACATATTCTAACATAATAATTAACTTTATTTCACATTATATATAATTTTTAATAAAAAAATATTTCTATTTAAATTTAATTTTAATTTTGTTAAATTTAATCAGCAAACAAATCCTTAGTCATATATAATGGCTATGATGAAAATTGTGACAAATTATTGAAGTGTGGACTCTGTGAAATGACAAAATTTCAAAATAATTTGTAACTCTAATGGGTCAAAAATATATTAGGTTAAATGATTTAAAATTTAGGATTTAAAGATTTAATATTTGAGATTTAATAGTTTATGCTTTATAATTTTAGAGTTTATTTTAAGAATTATGATTTTATCATTTACTTTAGAGTTAAGAATTTGTAATATTTAAAATTTATTATTTATAATTTTGAGATTAGAACTCATAATCATAATTTATGGCATATTTATTTGCATAATTAAATTGCATTTAGGTCCCTGCAATCTAAAAATTTCTACATACTAGTTTATAATTTTTTTAAACCATACTGCTTAGGCTTATAAATTTTGAATCTCAATATTTAAGGTCTTGAGTTTAGTAATCTATTACTTATTTAGTTTCTCTATATTTAAGTATTTTATATATATGATCTGAGTTAAATGCAATATTATAACTAATAAAAAATTATAATACAGTAAACCATTAATCATGAATTTAAATATTATTATTCAAAATTAGTAGTCCACCATAAAAAATTCTAATGCCTCCTCCCTCTAGGATCTAAGGTTTAGTTTGTTTAACTAATTTAAAATTTTTTATCAAAAAAAAAAAAAACTAATTTAAAATTAATTTGTTTATTTTTAACTTATTATATCACATCATATATAAAATTTAATATTAAAAATTAATTATATTTTATATTTTATATATATTAAAATAATAACTAACTTATATTTTATTAATAATACATTCAAATATAATAATTAATTTTATTTTAAATATTCAAAAGTTTTAATTAAAAACTCTCCATTTAAATTTAACTTTAATTTTATTAAAATTAAAGTTTGTAAACATATAGGCCCTATATGCAATTTATCTTTTATATTTTATAGTAAAATAAAAAGTAACCGCATTTCTGGGTTCTCATTCGGAGAATGCCTGCTGGCATTTTG
>JAEMOT010001463.1:49193-101091 GCA_019297695.1 Apostasia ramifera | reverse complement strand
GAGAGAGAGAGAGAGAGAGAGAGAGAGAGAGAGAGAGAGAGAGAGACGATGTCGTCGGAAGAGGAGAAGCCGCTGCTAAGGATCGCCGATGCCTTCGCCAGCCTTGCGGAGACGGTGAGATCCGATTCCGGGGCCTTGGAGGTTGCGCCCTTCTCCGACGCGTGCTCACGCGTCTCGATCCTCTTTGGCTGCCTCGGAATAGCCTTCAAATTCGCTGAAATGGATTACGTCGCCAAGGTATCCTCCTTCTCTCTTTACTAGGTTTCTAGGGTTTCACTTGATCTAATCGCCCCGTTAATCCGTTGTTAGGATGTTTGAGTTCGTTATTGGTGCTGCTTTTTGCGCCTTATATGTTCCTTTTTGCTTGCCCCATTTCCGACTTCCTTACTTGGAAGAAATTCTTCAATGCACTGAGTGAGAAAAGGATGGAGTTTGAAAAGTTGATCGAGGAATAAACCATCATACTCACCTGGAGAGTTACTTATCCCTACGAATTTAGGGAAAATTATCCTAGTTGCCGAACAGGGCCTTATGCATAAGAATTCACTAGGAAAATGTTGGGGAAGATTGTTGAATAGTTGCAAGGAAAGACTGAGAGCTCTGGGGGATTCCTTCTATTATATGAATGGAATCAAACAACAACTAACAACCAACAACCAACCATACAATCACAGAAGTTAATAATAAAGGAGAAGAAGGTAGAAAACAGTGAACACTATGATTTAGGTGGAAACCCAAATCAGGAAGAAACCGAGTAGAAAAATTCACCAATTATAGCCGAATTGAGTGCGAAGATTGTTATAGAAAGTCAAACAAGGAAGAGGATCAAGAGTTCTCCCACACCATCCAAGTACTAAATGCAGAGAAGCTCCCTCTCTAGTTGTAAAAGAACACGACTCTCTAAATAGTACTCAGGAGGAAGATGATGAGCTCAGGCTTCTTATCAATTTTGGAGGCACGTCCAAAAATTATCATCTTTTCTCTATTTATAGAGGAGACAAGAGGATCAAATCATTAATGAAAATGGTCATTGATCTTCCAAGAATGTCTTTGGTTCTAATAGCATTTATTAAGAATCTATCAGCTAATTATTATAACCTCTGCATTTTCCAAGCTGTCATTATTTGAAATCTACATAGAGTTGAAAGTAGTCGAAGAATGTCACGATAATCAACAACGAAGACATCCTGTAAATAAGCTTCTGCCTAAAGCTTGTGACGAGTTGAATAACCTTGTTTGACTCTCATGGTTTTCAACTCTTAACTATTTACTTCCAAGAATGACTCCAATTGAATAAAGTGTCATACAGCTAAACTCATTGCCATCGTTCCTTCAAAGCAACATGTTGAACAAAAAGAGTTGTCAAAAAAACAATTGGAAAACTAGAGATGGAATAAAGAATTCGAGCCACATTCAACAAATCCCTCTTTGATGAAGAATTCTCTTGTAAAGCTACCATCTACTCTCAAATGACTCTAAGGACACCAAAAATCACTCATCGAGAAATGGAGATCAAGTCCGAGCAAAGCTTGAACTTCAAAATCAGCAAGGATTTCGTTAACATAATTTGTTGGGTTCTCTGAGGTGCAAATATTTTCGACTAGTATTTCTATCCTCATAAATAAGCTTTTGCCCAAAGCCCATAAACGGGTTGGATCTTGGTAATCCAATCCGAGATTCGATTCGAATTTAATGAATAAATGGATATTTTTTCAAATCGATGCTTCGATCCGATGATCTAACCCGATCCGTTTATAATTGTCAGATCTAATTTTAGATTTACCCTAATCCAATCTGATATTGATCTGATCGTTTAAGTTACCAAACCTAAATAATAATATATGTAATTTTAATTTTAATGTGTAATCTTATAGGAGATGGTTTTATTAATTTCGGTAATCCCTAAATTATTTTAGAAAGATATGCCAGTGTATAAAACTTTTCCTCAAAGATTCAATATTTATTGTAAGATTTTTCAAATCTTTCTTAAAATAATCGATACTATCTATATTAGTGCTTAACATAGCATTTTTTTAAGGATAGTTACATACATACCCCCCTTCCAAATGTTTCATCAATAACACATTAAATCTTATATTCTTTTATTTTCCAACTTAACCCCTCGAATCTTCTAAATATAATATATTTAAGCACTTTTTTAAAGTTTTTGAAATTATTTTTTATTGATTATGATTTTTTAAAAATTTTTGTCAAGGACATGTATACAAAAAATCTTATATGTTTGTAAATGCATTTGTGATATTAATACTTATCATTTTAAAAATATTTAGGACCTAAAGTTGTAAAATATAAAAAGACATTTAATATGTAATTGAAGAAGCATTGAGAGGAATGGATGGAGGTGTTCTTATTTTTAAAAATATTTATATAACTATCTTTTGATTATATTATTTAAATAAAAATTAATTAATAATTTTTGTTTTGTGAAATAATCGATGTTTGAATGATTAATCAAAATTTAGGGGAGAGTTTTGGATCCACTCAAAATCTGATCCGTATTGGGTTATGAATTAAATCTTGGTTGACCCTGATCCGATCCAAATACCATACGGATCAGATTTAGTTCGGGATCGATCTGTACTGAATCTGATTTGTTGACAGACCTATAACATTCATATCTCCTTAATTTTTGGCAGCAAATATAATTCATGAATTTAATAGAACACATGCTGGGAACCATAAGATTACCTTTTCTCTATTTGCAACATAAACCAAGTGATTTTGATGAACGAGGGGAGGAATGTGTTTGCCTAAAATTAATCTTAATGTTACAATAGAAGTGCATTACAAATCAAAAAATCATAGGGAAAAATTTAATTTGGCTAAATGATATATCAAAGATTCAAAAAGGATAAGCCCTTTGGAGTATAATTCTTGTTCTTCATTCATGCAGAGATTACTGCCATAGATATCAGTATCTTGCCAAACTATATATTAGTTCTACGCTGCCTTCAACCCATTCAAATAACAAAAGCTTTCCAAAATATTTAAAGCATCGCAAACTAATTTACCTACAAAAATACTTATAGCATTGATCAGGTTAATTACTTTAAAATTTTTATTGTTGACTGTGACTTTAATTCTTCATTCCATTTATGGTTTTTCAACTGTTTTTTAAACAACTAATCCTTCTTGATCAACACTTTGCTTTGAAGGAGCAATGATAGAAAGTTTAGTTGTACCATTCCTGACAGTTGAACAGTTACACTAGAATACCATGGGAGTCTCAACACAACTTTTAGAAGAATAATATTTTATGAGGATGTCTTCATAGTTTCTTGTCATGGTGTTCTTCTACTCCATCTAGACTTTAGACAATGACAGCTTGGATAGTAAAGGAGGCATAACAACCACCTAACAGTTTCTTGAGATGTTAGAATCAAGGACATTCTAGAAAGATCAAGGACCATTTCTGCTGGTGATTTTATTCCCTCATCTCTAGTACCATATGTTGATGAGTGTTGGAGGAAGGACAGTTTAATATTGTTGATATCCAAGAATAGTTTAATATCAAAAACTTTTGATCCAAGACACAAACTACTACCATGAGTTGAGTTGATATCCAAGGATAGTTTAATGTCAAAACTTTTTACCCAAGACACAAACAACCATGTGTTGAGTATTACTACAACAAAATTCATGGAGCAACAAAGAGACAAAGGTATATATAGAGAACAGGTAATACCATTTTGCCAAATTTGGAGTATAAAGAAATTGAGTGATGTTGAGGCTAGTGCTTCTACAATACCTTCACAATTACAAAAAGTGGAAGGCTTTCACATGGTATATCCCATTACAACATATTAGTGGTTAATTATATTAAATCAAATCTGGAATTGTATCTAGAAGAAAGTATAACCTTCCTTGCCGGTCATTTCAAAATCCTAATTGGTGTAAAGTATCAAGTTTAAAGTACCTGATTCTTGGAAAAATGACTTAGACATATTAGGTGCACCTACTACCATGCTTGCATATTAAGTCGCTTTAGTATTTGAAGAAGAATTATAGACAAAGAGCGACCATCTTTGAATCCTAGTATTGTGGAAGCTATCATTTGAGTTGATGATTGGACAGAGCCATAGATAGTTTTGGATTCTTAACCATAAATTTCATAAGGTTTCACCTAAATTATTAATATTAATGTCATGCAGGTAAAACAGATATTATGAAAGGCTACAAAAAATACCATCCTTCCTACCATTGGTATACTTAAATGGTATCCAAGGGTTGTTTAGTACTTTTGATGAGTGATGATCAATAGTTTTTGAAAATCAATTGTTGAATATAGCACTCAACATGCGGTAGGTTGCATTCAAGCATAATATATGGCTATTATGGAAGCAATTTGGAGGACATGTTTATCTGAAGAAATCACTGAAATTTTTGACAAAAATTAAGGAGATATGAATGTGTATTCGATGCATGGACCACAAAGAACGGAAAACCCTAGAGCCTGTTGCAATATGGACATGTTCATTTATAACAAGTTTCTTTTATAATTAGTAGCTTCTTTAATCTTTGTGATAACCACTTTTATTCAGTATACTTCACAGTAACAGAAAGACAGTCTACTTTACTGTCTTCTATTGATGAAAAGGTCTTACAACTAAATGGCATTGTCTTATCTTTGTGTTGAACTAATTTCCTAAGTGCTGCTTACTTCATGATATCATAGGAAACTGATCCTGCCTTCTTACTAGCTTCTTGTATTTTTCATCCTTAACAATGTTAATTGGAACTCTCATCTTTTGAGTGTTAAGAATGAAAAATTTTCTAGCAAACAATTAGTGGAAAGCCTACGGTGAAATAAAGAACACTACTATAAGGGAAAAGAGATTAATTGTTTGGGTTCCCTCCTTATGAGGACGGGGAGGAAGTTGAAAAGGCTTGTCAAGGAAAGCCTCATCAAATAAGGCATTAGCCTTGAAGGAGTCTTCCGGATGGTTATTCATCAAGACTAAGAAGGCTTGTCAAACAATCCTCTATTCAACTGGGCCAAGGAACTAATGAATATATCTTCCAAGGAAGATCAAAGCAATCAAAAATCTCTGAAAATGTATGATTGAGCCCAACATTGACTTGGGAACACAATAAGGCAGTCCAACTCAGCAGTTGTGTTGCACAAGGCTCATGAACAGCGGTGCTCATGTTTGGGTATTTCTGTGAAAATCCTTTGAGATTCATTGCCAGTGACAAGAGATGTGATGAAGCCATGCCCACTCTAGAGATCTAAACGAATAGAGTTTGCCTAAAGTGATTAGGTAGTTGAATTGTCGAACAAGGAAGCTTTCCCCTTCTTTGTTAACCTTCTAGGTTTAGTTAGGTCGAGGGGAAGATTAATAGATTGTTTGATTGGAGGTCATTTTGATTATAATCATGGCCAAAATGACTTCTAACTTATAAAGTGAATTTTTTTATATTAAAGTTTGTGTATGGAGGATAAAAAATAAGTTTTTATTTTATTTTATTAAAAAATTTAGCCTCATTTTTAGCCTTATCTTTTGTTTTATTAGTAAAAAGAATATCTTCTATGAATGACGTACACCATGACAATGGGCTTGTTTGGTTGGAGGATAAATTTGGGTAAGGAAAGAGAAAATATTTTATTTTATAGAGTTGATGGGAAAGAAATTTATTTTAATATTGGGAGGTGTGTAGGATGTGAAATAAAGTTAATTTTAAGGTTGGAATTTGTGTTGGATGTGAAATAAAGTTGATTTTAAGGTTGGAATTTGTGTTGGAGTGAAATAAAGTTGATTTTTAAGGTTGAAATTTGTGTTGGATATGAAATAAAGTTATTAAAATTTATAATAAATTAAAAATATTATTAAAAAAATATTTTGGCCATTTTTGAGTAATTGCCAAACATGTCATTATCTCTTGAATGTGTTCAGTCAGGACCTTCATTATCATTGAACAAAGCAACAAGACATGGACTTTAAAGTTAAGCTTTAGTATAATGTTAGTGTAATGGAAAAATTGTTAGTTAAATTCCAATATATCCGAACGTAATTCTTTAATAACTTGAATGTATGTTGTGTAATTATGTAAGCAATGCAAATCCTTAGTCAAATGCTAGGGTTAACACTAGCAATTGGCAAAAAAGGACTGACAAAAGCGACTCCAAATAGCTGGAGTTTTAACTTTCCAAAAAAAAGAAAAATGGTGGTAGACTACTGTTGAGGATGATCTGAAATTTTCTTGTAATGGATTTTTTGCCCAGCCATTATATAGCCTTTTTTCTTTAGGTGCGCTGTATAAAAAAGTGGTCCAAGAATGTTTTGATACCAATTATTGGTTCATGATAATATGTCTTTAGTGCTCAGTCATTTTAGCAAGCGATTTAGTGCAAAGGACATACATGTTTGAAATTTTGAACTGTTTGAAAGGATGGAATTCCCCATCAATTACTTGATTGATTTGCCAAGGCATTATGTTTACATTCTGGAATATTAATCATCACATGTTATTGAGTGAAAGTAATGCTCCATTGGGTTTTGTACAGAAGATTTGCGTACTTAAAAGAAAATTCCTAGTCTTGATTAATTCTCACATATGCTTACGTTTTGCTTATATACTAATTATTTTTTACTTTGAAGTTAGGTTGAGGATTTAAAAGAAGCATCAAGTGGTATTTCTACATTGCAATCCATGCTTGAATCAGACATCCAGAGCAATTGTGTCACACAGGCCGGGAGCCATTCACGCAATCTTCTTCGAGTAAAACGGGGAATTGACATGGTTAAGTTGCTTTTCGAAGAAATTCTAGCAGCAGAGTATGTAGCAAAAATAGTCTTGATAATTTCTTCATAGTTATTTTTAAATAAGTTTTGCTGGTATTGGTCTTATTACGTACAAGATAGGTCTTACTCTCTACTAACTTGTTTGACAAACTCCAGTAAGATGAATTGCCAAACTGCTTATTTCTTTTTACGATTACAGTGGGAATTCTCTGAAGGATCCTGCATCAGTGGCTTATGCTAAAGTTTTTGCTCCCCATCATGGGTGGGCAATCAGGAAGGCAGTTGCAGCAGGAATGTATGTGCTTCCCTCAAAATCACAGCTCTTGAAGAAGTTGAATGTAGATGGTAAGTTCTACCAATGAGATCATTCAATAGATGAAAGGGTTTGGATAAATTCTAGTATTTAGAAAGTGAGGATTTCCTTCATATTCTGGAAATTTTATGTGAATTACAGATTTACTTCCCTATTCTTTAATCTTAAAAATTCCTAGTTATTCATAGATCCCCCACCACCCAACCACCAAAACAAACATTTATGGTATTATGCTGAGATCCCTAAATACATATAAACACAAAGGTTTTCATAACCGGATTGGAGATCGAATTGATCAATTGATCGATTCATGGTCTACCTAGTTCAACCGATTGAACTTTGGTTTAACTAGATAATCTCATGATTACATCATAAGTTTTAATTCTATAAATATTAAAAATAATTTTTTAAAAATTAAAATTAATATAGAAATAAAAATAAATAAATAAAAAATTTTAAAGAAAAGACTAATGTGTAGACCAATATTTAATATGCTATTAACTAAATTGAAAAAATATTAGTTAAATTTAACTCTTAATTCACACAAATAATTTTAACAATTGAGTTGGGAGAATATAAAAATCTAATAAGCATTTCTCATGTTTATTCTACATATCCATGAATTTTAACTTGTTCCAGTGCTCCATCCGGTTCATTGGTCGTACCAGTTTTTAGCTGGCCCAACTAGGTTGAACCATTATTTTGGTTTTGTGGATAAACCAAACCAGTATAGTGACTAGTTCACGGTTGAATTGGTTTGACTGGCCAGTCCGATCCCGTTCTGAGAACCCTAATTTACGCAACTCTTATTTTCTGGGTTTTGTGCATAATATTTAAGGATTGCAGGTTGACTTGTGTTTTAACAAGAATTTGGGGGTCTATTTATAAAATTAAAGATGGGAGCAAACAATATAATTCTCATAGTTTTCTGAGTTTATAGGTTTTCAGATTTATGAATTATTTGATCAACAAACTTCGATGTCATTTTGATTGCCATGTCCAACATAATACTTGCAGAGGAATCAGCCAGAGTTCAGATGCTGAAATACATCACTTCAAGCGGGCCTGTGATTAACTACGTTGAAGATCTTTTCCTTTCAAGAGATTTGGGTATTGATTGGTGAACAAAATGCCTGTAGAGCAGGAGGTTGGAAATTATATTGTTTATTATTTTGCGGATCATTGTTGCCAATTGACTAATGTTATGCGACCAAAAAAATGACAAAAAAGTTCAGGACTTTCAGATAAAAACATTGTCAACTAAATAAATGTATGGTCCAGTGAACAATGCATTCATCTATTGAACAATGTTTTTATTCAACGATCCTAGAATCTTTTTGATCTGTATTTTTGGGTCTACGATGGAAAACAGAAAGGCAGAATTATTAATATGCAGTGAATCCCATTGCCTAACCAACAATTGGAGTTTGGAAGAATTCACTGTTTTGAGGCATGTGTGAACTATTAGGATTCCTTTTTCAACACAAATATAAACTTATCTTCACGCTTCATATATCTTTTTTTCCTTGAAGAGGTTGAGTGCAGGTTGACAAAGCATGTACTTTGCTAACTCGCATTTCTCCTTTTGTGAGCTCAGAGATTGTATGGCACAGGAGGCAAGAAGTAGGAGAGCGGGAAGAAAAACGGTATGACATAGTTAACCTGGTATTAAAAACTATATTAGTCGAAAAAATCTATATGCATTTTATCATATGTTCCATATATGATGAAAATGTATTTTCCTTTGTGCTTCTATCTTGATAAGAGGTTACTTGAGCTCTCATTCTTTTTTAAGTAGCCATTCAATAAAGTCTTCAACAAGCTATGCACATCTACCTGTAGTTAAACTACAGATCGTCCAACTTAGTGAGACTTTGAAGATTATTACTTTTAGGGTAAATTACCTTTGGGTCCCTGAGGTCAGTCTCCCATTACAAATAGGTTTCAATATTCGAATTCCATGAATTTGGGTCCCAAGTGCATTACGAGAATTCTGGATAGCCCCCAAAGTTAGTTTGCGCATCTAAATTGGATCCCATTTGACTGAAACCTTGAATTTTGTGATGATTTGTTGTTTAAATTAATTGTCCAAGATAATTCTGTACTTGCACGTAAATCTCTTATTTCTTTTTCATATGATTTTGACTGCTTGATCAATTGCTCTGCTAGATTCCTCATACTGTTTGTGATTTAGTAAGCATTTAAATGACTGGTTTGTTAAATTTTCTTTGGTTACTCACATGATGAGTTTGGTTACTGGGACCCAAAATAGATAAAAATAATCAGAATTAGGGATATTGTTTTCCTTAAGGACCAGACTCTCAAATATATGAAGAATGGCTCAAACCTCTGCAATAATTCCGAATATCAACAACTGACTCCTACTGTTGGGGAATTCGAAGCAATCCCATGAATCATTGAAGAAAATCAAGGATTCGAAAATTTTGGATATGAAGTTGAATGAGCCTTTGAAAAGAGAGAAGATACACAAGCAAGATATGGAGAGAGGATATCTTTGAGGGTGTGTATTCAATATTTCGCAACTCAAAGAACCTAAGCATTCTTTGACAAGGCGTCTTATTGACAAATATGTTATGTTGAGTGACACGTGAGAACCTAAGTGTGTTAAGGAGCTATGAAGGACAAGGAAGTTGACTAGTGGTGAAAGGCAATGTAGGAGGAGATGACATCCTTACACAAGAATGAAATATATTATCTAGTCGAGCTATCCAAGGGAGGAAAAGCCTTGAAGAACAAGTGGATCTTCAAGCTGAAGCGGGAGAACTCTTGGCCAAGGAATAAAGATAGATTGGTTGTGAAAGATTTTGACTTCAGGGAGATAATATGTGTTGACAATTTTACTCAAACCAATCTGCCGAGTTTTAAAATATGGGTTGACAATATGAGTTAGTTTCGGCCGAGTTTTAAAATCTTGGTTTGTTTTATAAAATCACCACAACATTCTATTACACACACGCCTGTGCACCCACACGCATGGGCACGTGCGCACGCTTGCCCCGCACGTACGCCTTGAAATTCAGTTTTCTTTTTTTGAAAATCTAAGCATACTTCCAACAGCAACAGGAAGCAAAAGCATGCGACGGATCAACTCTACGCAGATCGCTGTCAAATGCGCCGCTCTTTTCATAGTTCATACTAGGAATTTAGCTAATAGGATAAATTACACACAAATTTTGCAGTCTTAATTTTTTTTTGATATTGGTCCACAGATATTAACATCTAGTTCTCTAAGTTTTTTTACATATTTTTTATAGAGTTTTTAATTGTATTACTTAAGTCCTTAAGATTGACTATCTATTATCGTTTGGTCCCTTCAGGAAACTTAAATACTCTAATTTAAATTTTTTAAATAGATGCACAAAATTCTTTAAGGACTTGAGTGCTATGAAAATGCCTAAAATCTTAAGAGCTTATATGCAATTTATCCTAATTAATATTATTAATATTCCAACCTGCCGTAGAATATTTGAGGTGAGATCATTGACGAGGAAGAAGAGGCTAGTGGTCCACGCTGAGGAAAAAAATTTGCAAATTTTTTTTTTTTTTTAGAAAGTGACCTTGACTAGGCATAATAAATTGGAGAAATTCATTGCTCCATCCCGATGCCAATGGGGGTGTGCCACATCAGCGCTGTGGGCCCACTCTCATTAACGTATGAGTCATGGACTCATGACCACATTGATCTGTTCAAATGCATAAATTTTATGATAAGTCGAGCAAGATGAAATTAACAAAAAAAATTAATTGAAATTAATAAAGTGTTAATTATTATATCTCAAAAGTTCAAATTAATCGTGCAAATCTTATCATAGGGCATGTTTGATAGTGAATTCGATTTGAAAATAAATAGAATTGAATTTAAAGTTTGAATTGGCTTCAGTTAAGTGAAGTAATTTTAAATTTAATTTTTATTTAGATGAAAAATAATTTAAAATTAGTTTTGAATTTATTTTAATTTATTTTTAGTTATATGAACATTAATTTAGAAATTTAGAATCTTTTGAAATTATGTTTTCGGTGGTTTCGATTTTATGGCCATAAAGTCGTTTTATGCTGGTAAAATGGATCGGTTTTATTCGATGGATCAGATCTGTTTAACATCTACAAACGCTTCAAACTGCTTAAAATTGGGTGAAACGGACTATCCAACATGGTCATAGAGATCGATAGAATGTAATGCAATTGAGTTATTCTATTTTTTTTTAAATTTTATTCTTTACGACGAACTACTTATATTCAACGTAATTTAATTAACTAGTTAATTAAATTGTACTTTGAATTTCGTACGTTAATTAATTGATCCCTTTGGTTTATTTTTACTGTAATAATTATTATTTTAAAAATATTTTGTTCAAAAAAAAAACGAAAAATAAAACAAAAGAGAAGCAGGGCAGGCATGCAGAGTTGAGGTGTGCATTTCACGCAAAGGCAGCTGGCACATGTGCATGAGGACGGAGCCGGTCGCACGCGCGGTGGGCCCCGCCATTACCTCATATAAACATGAGTCTCTAATGAACCCTAACCCTAGATTGGGGAAGATCAAGTAGGGTTGTTATCGATCCGATTTTGAGTCGAGCCAATATCGGCTCGAAATCGGATCGATCACATTTCGATCGACTCGAGCTTGATTGGGTTCGATTTCGAGCAGGCTCGAAAATGAATCAAATTTCAATTTTTTTTTTGAGTCGATCTTGAGCCGAGTAAGCTCAACTCGATCCGGCTCGAGATCGACTCAGTATATATATATATATCATATATATGTATTTTTATTTGAGCCAATTTTGAGCTGAATCGAGCCGAGCCTACCCCGGCTCAAAATCGGCTCGAACTTTTGGCTCGTTAGTCGGCTCATTTAGATCGACTCAATTTCAATTCGATCTAAAATCAATTCAATTTTCGATTGATTTTCGATCTTCGATCCATATTAACACCCTTAAGATCAAGTCAAGCACTCAAGTCTTCCCACATTCTACATTCTTTCTACGGTTCTTTATAGGGTAAATAGAGTATTTGATCCCTTTTGTATGAATAATTAACATTCCCCGTGTTGGGATGTTCGTCACCCAATAGAAACTCGCCATCTGTGCGGGTCGGCCCTATCTCACCTACTCAATTTTAACAATATTTTCATATCGTTAATAATATTTTTATATTAGTTTACATATTTTATTATATAAGTAGCAAAAATAAGTATATATGTAGCAAAGAAAGATATATATATATATATACACATTGTAAAAATAAGCTTATATAAAGCAAATTTTATAATGTATAAATTTATTTTTGTAACTTATAGCTTGATATTTGTTTCTTTTTAACTAATACTTCATTAAGCTTCAACAATTATAAAAGATATAGTCATCACAAATTAAAGAGTCAAGGAACATTGGCATGACTTCCTTCCAAACAAAATCCTCTTTACTTTTGATAGCAAATTGGGCTAGAGAATGAGCAACCTTATTTGCACTTCGAGAGCAATGCTTGACAGAGCTATAAAGAGATATTTACCGCGTCTGATTCAATACTCTAATTCTTTAAGTTGCACTCCTTGACCAGTTCAGTCCCAACTTTGATTGTCATACACTCTGCCAAATGGGGAGCAAAACGACTAGAAAGTCTCCTTGAGGCTGCTGCAATAGCAACCCCATAATGATCCCGAATAATAACGTCAACCCCAAAAAAATCTAGAGATGTATGAACCGAAGCATCAACATTAACCTTAATGGAGCCCTCCATTGGGCGATGCCAGGTAGGTTCAAGAGAGGGTTGAGGAGCGTAAGAGTGGGACTCTGACTCCACAAGACTGCAACATAGATAATCACCTAGAATATGGTCTGCACTTTCCAATATTCTGAGGGGTGACCAAAGATTACTCTCAAAAATATATTGATTACGAGATAGCCAGATGCTCTATATGATAGAAGAAAAAATATGAATATTCTTGACATTTATTTTCTCTGAGATAAATCAGTACAGATCAGCAAAAAGACCTCCCTGGAAGGAGGTAAACTCTCCTGCCAGTGAAGATAGATCCCAAACCTTCTGAGCCTGAGGGCAGGACCAGAAAACATGTGATATTGTCTCAATCTCCTTCCCACAATAAGGGCATCTAGTTTCGATCTTAATCCCACACTTCACTAATTGGGTCCGAACAGGAAGGGCTTCGTGAAAGGCCCTCCAAAGATGGATCTTCAATTTGCTTGGGATTTTCGAGTTCCATAATTTTTTCCACCAAAGGTCTGCCCCCACTCTTTCTAGAGCACTCTCCAGAATTATCAAGGCTCAAAGCTACTCGATAGCCAGATTTCACAGAGTATCCTCCTCTTCTATCAAAGTGTCACACCATTTTATCAGCTCTATTTCCTCTTCCAATTGGTATCTCTAGGATAGGTGCATGGCCGACGCTCCAGAAGATACTGCAGATTTTCCCCCTAGTCCCATGCTCCTGACGCCGTAATTAAGTCACCAACTCGCAGATCCGCGTCTTGAGGTCTTCGAATGGTTATCGGTTTGAAAAGCCATGGTCTCGGTAGCCACAGATTGCGGAAAGCTCGAACAACCGTTCCATCCTCAATTCTCCATCTTATTCTATACTGCAATAGATCTCTTCCCAAATAATATTTCGCCACACATAAGAGGGATTGTTGCCTAACTGTGCATTCATAATATCTGATTTTGGGAAGTATTTTGTCTTGAACACTCGGGACACAAGAGAATTTGGGTGAGTAATCATCCTCCACCCTTGTTTTGCTACAAGCGCCTTATTGAAAGCCACAGGGTCACAGAAGCCCATACTGCCCCATAATTTAGAGGTACAAAGAAGTTCTCGCTTTGTCCAATGAATGCAGTTGGTACCTTCATTGCCTCTCCACCAGAATTTAACTATCATAGCTTGAATGTCTGAGCACAGTGAGTTGGGAAGTTTGAAGTTTGTTTTGTATAGGCTTATGTTTTCTTAATATTAGTATATACTAGTTTTATATATTTCTCTCTTCATTATATATAGGTCTATCATTGCTACATATATACAAAACGGTGTAAAAAATGTCCTCAACAATGTGAAAACACTGTTAAAACTGCACAGACATAGTGGGACTCACTAGTGCAAGTAGTAAGATTCTATTAGATTGGGTGCTAGACATCCATGTATTGAGATATTTGCACAATAATTTTTCCTCTTGTAACGTTACGTGCGCAAAATATATATAGATTTTTTTTTAACAAATGCTATTTTTATAATAAAAAATAATTATTTTCATAATTTTTGAATATAATTTATCCAACAATGCTTTCCTTCTAACCCTTTTATAAAGCTAATTATTTTCATAATTTTTCTAAGAAGTTATTTTTAAAAATAATGATTCATTTACACTTTTAATTAAACTGATAAATTAATTTATTTAATTTGAAAACTAAAATGAACTGTATAAATATAAGGAAAAATAAGAGGAATTTAAATGTTACTTATCCTTCTTTGATGTTGAAGTAAGTTATAGTTCCATTTAATTTAGAATCTTTGCAAACTCATTTGTTATTGGAGAATTATCTTTATATTAATATATTAATTTTTTTAATGTTTTATCATTCTATTCTAATCCCCAAGAATTATCTTTTGCAAGCTTCTAAATTTTATCAAAATAATATTTTAAATTTATAATAAATTTTAATAATTTTATTTCACATACAACACAAATTTCAATCTTAAAGATTAATTTTATTTCATATACAATACAAATTTTAATCTTAAAAATTAATTTTATTTCACATCCAACATAAATTTTAATCTTAAAATTAATTTTATTTCACATCCTACGCACCTCACAATATTAAAATAAAATTTCTTCCCATTAATTTTATAAAATAATTTTTTTTATCTAAATTTAACACCCAACGAAACAACGCCTAAGTGCATACTATTTAGTGTTTGCTCATCTACTTGGAGGCATGGTTAGAGTCTTCTGCTTTCGAACAGTGAATTTATATGAGTATCTGGCATCAATCATTTGATCATATTGGCTATAGTACTAGTTTTCAGGCCAGCGGTGCTCACCAATTATATGTCAACGCTTCAATTTATTGTTGATTATGAGACAATTTCTTGTGTGCACTACAATGTATATTTGAGTTTAATTTTGAGTTAAATAATAGTTTATTTAATTCACGATCATTTCTTAATTTTTCGTATAGCAACAAAGTCAAGTCAGTTTATTGGTATCATATCTAAAAATGCTCATCGATATTTCTAAATGTATAAGTATCAAACTCCTATCTTAGCCTATGAGAACTGGAGTTGTAGGATAACTACACGATAAATCAGTATATTCAAGGAGCGATGTTGATACTCGATAATTTAAAATAATTTTTTTTTCTCAAAATTTAACGTAAGCTTAGGCAATCATTTGATTGAGTTTGGAGTCTAGTATAAATTTTTTTTTTTGGTTTGGAATATAAATTTTAATAATTCAAATTATATACATTAAATAAAATTGAATGTTCATTAATAAATTTGAGTAAACATGAATTATAATTTGGGTTGAATTCAAACTCACACCATTGTTCTTTCAATATAATGGTGGTGACAAGCTTGGGAGTGAAGGGATGGCAGGGGGGCAGTCCACCACATTCTATTACACTAATTAATGCCAGCAAGGGGAAGGATAAAGACGTGAACATAAATACACTACATAATTTGACATTATTTTGTAACTCAGGGTAGGTGTTGGTGGGCCCCCTTGTGCCATCTCAAAAAAAGCACCTTTTTTTAAAGCTTCGACTTCTACGTTGTAGCCTATCGGCTTTGGGATTGAGTTTTTCATAATTAACCACAATATCGAGTTTTTTTTAAATAAAAATTTTTATTTTAATATTAAAAATTATGTAAAATATGAAATAAATTTAATTTTAATATTTATTTTTGTGTTGAATGTGAAATAAAATTAATTTTTATAGTTGAAATTTGTATTGAGTAAAAAAAATATACGAGTAAATTGCATTCTCGTATATTTTTTCATTAGGCCGTAATTGAATCTCAATTTTTCAAATATCTCAATGTCGATCATATTTTTTCATTAGGCCCATAAGTGAAAAGAACTGTTAAAATGTGACGTGTTTAGGGGAGTTAAAAATATCTGAAACTCGTTCGATTTTTGAATCGACTCGAAATCGGTTCGAAAATTTTGAATCGAATCATGAGCTAAGGATTTTGGCTCGAAGGTCATTTCAAGTTGGCCCTATCTCGCTCAAAATATGATTTGATTTGACTCGAAATTATATGTATACCATAAATATTGATATATAATATAAATATATATATATATATATATATATATATAAATAAAATGCTATTATATATAATTTAGTTAGTGATTTAGTGTAGAGTGAAAAAAATTTAAAGTTTATTTTCCTCAAAGTTTAGAATAAAATTCTTTTGAACACATAATATTTTTACTTTTGTTCACAATTATAAGTCGATTCGAATCATGATTCGAGCCGAGCCGGCTCGAATCATATCCCATTTCAATTTTTAATTTTGAGTTGACTTTGACTCGCTCGAAATCGATCCGTTAACAGCCCTAGACGTGTTTCTACTATTTGGCAATTTGATATTTATTTTTGAGAAAGTGAAGTGAAGTGGGTTGATCAACTACATTTTTTCTCATAGCTATTAATTGAGAGTCTTTTGTCATAAATAAGCTTTTTTAAGTAGTATTTAGTATTTGTGGGGCTTGATTAGCTAAATATTTTCCTTGATCATGATTGGTTGTTATTCTATTGGCATGAATGCTGAATTAAAATATCCAAATTTTCAGTTTTGGATTGGATCAATTATTTTATTTGATTACGATCCATTAATGTCGTGTTTATATGAATAAAGTATATATTGTTACGTTGCAATTATTATTCCACTGTGAAAAATAATAACAATAACTTCTTTTTTCGAGAAAATTGGCTCGTCGTACTACTGCTCGTAAGGTCTAACTCTCTTGCTTCATTTTTGAAAGAGGTACAATATTTATGAAATAAAAGCCAATTAGTGAGAGATTTAGTGACACCTCCTAATTTTTATCGTTAGCTATTCAAAAAAATATTGTAGCTCAGACTGTGAGATATTTTTAAAATTTATATATTATGTAATATCTGAATTTAATATAAATATTAAAAAATTATTATTAATAATAATAATAACTAAAAATATAGAAATAATGAAAGTGTATTTGCTAGGAGCTGTTTTGAAATGATATTGAAACTGGTTTAGAACCTGCCAAGTAAATAATGTTAGAATAAAATCAAAATAAATAATATTATTTTAATAATTTAAATACAAATACTTAAATATTTATTTTACTACTTAAGTGAAACAAATTTATTTTAATTTATTTTGAATAAATAAATAAATAACATTTTTACAGAGGCCTTAATGTTGAACCTACTCAATTCATTATCTATTCATTTCGAGCAAGAGAGATCAGCACTTGGTTAGAAGTTTTGTCGATCATTTATAGTACTACACATGAAATATAACTCTTAATATATTGCTTCACTTAAAATTCAATCTACTTAATATAACTCTATTAATTTTGTTTGAAAATTGAAAATCGTTCGAAAATTGAATTGAATTTTGGATCGAATTGCGCTCAACTCAATTCAAACAAGTCGGCTAATGAGTCAATTTTCTAGCTTGAGTTTTTTATTAATTCAATTTTGAACCGATGTAGGTTCAGATTAAAATGACTCGAAATCAGATTGATTAAAAAATATAAAATTATTTATATACTTATATTTATAATTAGATTTAGCATGTTAATTTTTTACAATAGTTTAATGGAATGGCTTATTAGAACTTTCTCTATTACTTTTATTCAAATAATATTTGTTATTGATTTTTTTTTTCTTTTAAACATTAAATCATGACAAGTGATTATGGTTTAAGCTAATTAAATGAACAAATATATTTATACATAAAATTTGACTAAAAAATAGAAAATTAATCAAAAGTCGAGCCAAATTTGAATTAATAAATAATGCTCATGGCCAAAGAGGACGGGGAGTAATTGCTAGGTAATATCCTAAGAAAAAAGAATTACTAAAGTAAAGTGCGATTCCTAGTAAACTTCTAGACTAAATAATGAGTTATGAGAGGAGCAAAATATGATCTCAAATAGTGAGAAATACTCAAATCAATAGTGAGAAATACTCAAATCATGCAGTTTTTCTAAAGCCAAATCAAACAATATTGTTATAATAGAATCATAAAATGTTACATCAAATCTAGCTCTGATTGAAATCAGATCAATCTCTTCTCGTTCATTCTTTGAATCAAATTGAAATCAAATAAAATTTTTTAATTTAATCTTGAATCGAAAGAACATTGCTTGTCATCAAATCATTAACCGCCCTAACTGATAGTGTCTGTGGTATTGTCATATTCTCAATTCCCTAATACTTCTATCTCATTCACTTTAGTATTATTATGAATGTTTAATTTTGTGCTGATTATTTTATTTTTATAATAATTTTATAATTTAAATTAGTTACATCTTGGAGGTAATTTAATTGGATGGAACCAGGGGTGGCAGTATATGACCCAACTCGTGAACTCGACCCAAACTTAACCCGCAAATTTCAAAAATTTACCCATTTATTAAACAGGTTCGGGTTCAGGTTAGGCATAATCGGGTCTGGTAGGATTTGGGTTGGGCATTTATCAAAAAATACTCTATAAACGGATCGGGTTGACCCGCTAATCCGATCGATTTATTAATTGGGTTAGGTTAAGGTCATAAATTTTGAATCATTTAATAAATGAGTCGAGTTCGGGCTGAGGCTATTCAGGTCAGGTTCGGGTTCGACCCGAACCCGACTCGCCGACCCATCTTGCCATCCCTAGATGGAACAGTAGAGATCTATCTGGAAGAAGGTCAAATTACAAGGACCTAGATTTTATTTCACCCTTAATGCATAAAAAAGAATTCAATAAAGTCAAAAGACATGACGTTTCAGCAACTAACAGCTAAAAGCGTGGCGACTTTAAAATGACTCTCGATCCTGTAAAATTTTTTGTTTATTGAAAATTTACTACATTATCTGATAGGCTGCACGCATGAATTCTTGTGTTTAAATAACTTCTAAAAATCCAATTATTTTTTTTTTAAATATGGCAGTTAAAATGATTTAATTGTGATATAAAAAATAATTTAAATGGAGCTTCTCTTTCTCACATGTTTAAATTCATATCAACGCAATTACTAATTAGAATGAAAAAATTATAATATTTAAGAGTAAAAAAATTAAAAAAACTCAGATACATTTAATTTAATATTATTTTAATATTATTATTTGAAAAAATAATTATTTAATTTAATGATATTTTTAGATAATTTTTTAAAAAATTATTAAATTATCACCCAAAAATTAACATCTAAATTACACAATATAATATTGAGATAACATTAAATTAAATGCCTTTTAAATTATATTATATATGAGAATTACATGCATGCAATTAAATTTTAGCTCATCTTATATATTTGATACTTAAATATTTTGTATATTGATCACAAAAATTATATAAAAATTATATTTTTTGTTATTTATATATCACAATTATGTAACATGAGTTATGCATGTATTGTAATTTTTATATAATTTTTATAATTAATATATAATATTAAAAAAATTAGATATAAATTAATAATAAAAAAGAGGTAATATATATAAAATATTTAAATTATTGTGAGATATATGTAATTATCTCTATTATCTTCTATGCATGTGTAAAAAGTAACATTTGTCATTATATATTTTATATAAATTCAAATTAAATAAAAAACATTACAAAGTGGAGTCATTCCTTAAATGCGAAAATTGAATTTTTTTTTGCATGTGGTAACATTTGTATTCTCATGCAGAGTTATATATAACTATCAAAATAATATAAAGATGAGATATAAAAGTAATATTACGAAATCAATGAGATATCTTTTATTTTAATAGTATTTTATTATTGTAAATTAAATTAAATATAAAATAAAAATATTATTTTATTATTATATATGTAGAATATAAAATAACTTTTTTGATATTTAAATTCTAAATTTTTTACATTAAATGCGAAATAAACATAAATCTATTTTAAATCGCATTTATCAAATATTTAAATGAATAAAATTAAATTTATTTTATATTTTTGAGAAAATTTTGTTATTAAATTAAGATCAATTAAGATCATCGCATGAAATTTTATTATTTAAATCAAGTAATGGGATAAGTCAATATATTATTAATATTTAGGTCCTTCCTTCGGTAACTTCGACGTCATCAATTTCTACCACATAAAATTATTACTATTGTATAATATCTCTATATATTTTTCAGAAAAATCTGTATATAAATATTATTTTTACTATAATTAAGTGGATTCAAATTTTCGATTTCAGATTTAAACTGAAAATTTAAAAAACATTAAAACTATTTAAAATATAATATATTAAAATAAGTTATATTTTTAAAATTTTTCATCAAAACATTTCATGCTAATTTGATTAGATCCTATATTTGCTTGATATTAGATTAATAGAAATCTCCATCTATAAAATTATATATTAATTAATTTATTTGGGCAAAATAAGTTTTAAATTAATCCAAAATTTCAACTAATTTTGAATGAATTTTCATTATTCAAGCTAAATACATGATCTTACATCGCTGTTATTTTAATTCGGTAATATATAAATGAAAGACTTAGCTCAATTTAATTAGAAAAAAATTTAANATTAACAAATTATTTTATTTCAAATTTAATATAATTAATTTTTTATCATATATATTTTTTAATTCTTAAAAAAATTTTAAATGTTTTTTTTTCTTTAACCACCTAAGCTTTAGAGAGAGAAAGTAAGTGATAGAGAGAGAAAGTAAGTGACAGAGTTGTAACAGTAGCCAGTAGGGCAGAGAGATAATAAGCTCTAGAGAGAGAAAGTAGGAGATTGAGGTTATCTTTTTACGGCTTCAGTAAATAAATTGCATTCGCTTTTCTTCGCTTGTTGTGTCGGGGATGGGACAAGAGATCCTCGACGCATTTGATGCCGAGATTCGGGGTTGGAAAAAGAATCGCTATTTATTACGTGTTTTATTTTTTTCCACAATTAAATATTAATTAATCACTCTTATTAATTTCAACTATCCATTATCAAAATAAATTAAAGAGCAAATTACGTCCAGATCTCTGAGTTTAATACGCCTAAGTTCTTGAGTTTAATATGCCCAAATTCACGTTTTTAAAATTATAATATCGAATCCCTAAATTTTAATAAATTATGAAATAAATCTTTTTTTATAATTAATTTTTTTAAAATTACCATTTTATCCCTGTCATTTTCTCTCTCCTCCTGATCCAGCACACGCACGCAGGCCGCGCGGCCGCCGGTAGTCCGGCTGCCTCGCGACGTGTCCGCCGGCGCCGCGTGACTGGCCGGCGATCGCACGGCCTACGCGCGTTAGCCGGATCGGGAGGAGAGAGAGGGGTAGGGGTAAAACAGTAATTTTAAAAAATTTAATTATTAAAAAATAAAAAAGAACCCATTTGATAATTTATTAAACTTCAGGGATCTCGATGTTATAATTTTAAAAATATGAACCTATATGATATAAGTGTTAAACTCAAGAACCTAGATGTAATTTGTCCTAAATTAAAACTTATTCTCATTTTTCATGTAACTTAATAATTAATTAATAATATCTTTCTAAATAACTAACTAAATCAATATAATATAAAAATTTAAAAAGCTATGAGATTCCAATATGAGTAGTGAAATAATATTACGAGCCAAATAATTAAAAATTAATAGCAATTTAATTTTTTTTGTCAAATTATAAATAGTAGTATAAGAAATAAAGTTTTAAAGAAGAAGATCATTAAAAACTTAAATAAAAATAAATATTAATAGTGAAATGCTTAATATGTCTTGGCAAAGGTTAACACCTTTTAGACAAAAATAAAATAAAATAACGAGTATCAAGTCTTAGATATTAAAAAAATTAAAAAAATTTCACGACGATATCACATATCATATAGTAATGTATAATTCTGTTAAGTTGTATGTCTAGGACTAGATGTAAAGTGCACAATAATATTAATTTAAATATTAATTTAAATTTTTAAATAAGTTGATGCTGAACTACTGTTGGATCTAAATTAAAATGAAATGAGATTAAATTTGAAATTATATTTTAAAGAGGTTTTTGATTATTATTTATATTTTTATTGAATCATGCTGGTTCATAATAACTCTCATTGTCAATATGAATATTAATTACGAAATATTTTTTAATCAAAATAATTACATAATATTTAAATAATTTTTAGTATTTTTTAATTGAAGATAATTGAAAAAAAAACTACATCAAACATTTTTAATAATTTTGTAGATAAATATGAGTTAAAATAATTATATATATATATATGTCTGTATATATTTGAGGTCATTCGTCGTCTGGTCTTCTTACAGTTCCACTGTCTTCTTTATAGCTTCGAACAGCATTTTTTCTTCGCTTTCTTCCGTAGAATGTGGGGCGCGATTCAGCGATTTTTTGCCTTCCTCGAAGAGCCTTTGTCGGCGGAAGCGGCGGCGGCTGGACGGAGCCGGTGATGCTGGAGGTGAGGGAACTGTTGGTTCGGGAAGTGTCGGTTCTGTTAGGCCGTCGACGAGCGGGAGGGGAGGGTCGGGAGGGTAGCCGGTGTGGGCTAGGTTTTCGCCGTATCGTTTTTCTGTAGGGTTTCATGGAGATGGGATTGATGGCCGGCGGCAAGGAAGGGGGGAAGCATCAGATCGACGGGGGAAAGTATGTAAGGTACACGCCGGAGCAGGTGGAGGCGCTTGAGAGGGTTTATAGCGAGTGCCCGAAGCCGAGCTCCTTGAGGAGGCAACAACTCATCAGGGAGTGCCCCATACTCGCTAACATTGAGGCCAAGCAGATCAAGGTTTGGTTCCAGAATCGCAGGTAAAAGGTGGCGTCCTTAGGAAGATCTTTTTCTGGATTGCCCTGTTTTTCATGTTTTTCGCTGGCCTGGTTTCCTCTTTCTGGTTTTTCATTGATGTAATGTGTTCATCTTTTCTTTGGATTAATGGTTCTCTTTATTTTTGGATTTATTTCTGGAGTGCTTCTGTCTTGGCTGCTTAATAAATCTTCATATATTTTTTTATTTTTTTTGTTAAAAGTCCTGTGAAATTTTCTGCCATGTCAAAGTGATTTCTTTGTTTTTTTTTTCCTTTTATTTACTAGCAATCTTCTATGTCATATTGTTTATATTGCGCAGACTTCACAGTCATTGGAACCTTTTGGTTCCACTTCATTATTATATTAGACGAGTGTTAATCTTCTGAAACCGTGTTATTTCACTTACTTCAATGTTTAAGATCCGTAGAAATCTGAATTTTTTTTAATAAATTTAGTGCTTTCCATCATGATTGTGCTTCAGTTGGAAAATCATTCTTTCCATTATTGTTCTTTTCTCATACATCTATTTCTCATCTGAAATGGCTTTTTAGGTTTCTCCTGTGGCTGTAGGTGGATGTAATCATACCTAGGAATGTAATCTGGGCTTTTAATAAGGCCTATGGGTTTCAATTGGCTTGCACTAACTCAAACATTGACCTTTGCTGCAGTTTATGCATAATTGTGTTTCATGTTATTTTTTAACCATTGTTTGCCACATTCGTCTATTTCAACTCTAGCTAGTTGTTGGATTTAATACAATGGAATGATTTTTTGCATAGTTGCATCTCATCTAGTGATAACATGATTGCAAATGTTCTAAGGATGTAAGGCTTCTTGTATTTTACCTGATTTTATCTACTGTTTTCAAAACTTATTTGATACTTTTGTTTTGAATTGCTCATCTTTTCATTTTATTTGTTATTTCTTTACCATATTAGTTGAGTTTTCTTATCGCCTATTGGCATCACTCCCTAATGACCTGCATAGTAGTCAGGGAAGGCTAGGAGAAAGATGTGCAGTGAATGTTTCAATAATGTAGGTATTTTTGTCACGTTATTGAATTTGATAGGAAATTAATCTATTTGAAGGTATCAAAATGTTGATAGTGTGTATGGAGCAATTTCGAATGTTTTGGGTTTAAACTTTAATGCCATAATGCAAGGCTACCATACTAAAGTTTAAAATGCTTGAGTATCAAAATAAAAATATCAACTTTATTTCACATTCTAGACCAAAATATTTAAATCGAGTATTTTGATCTAAGATGTGAAATAAAGTTTATATTTTTATTAAAAATTATTGAGTATGTGAAGTAAAATATTATTTTTTATATTAAAATTTGTGTAGAATAATTAAAATAATTTATTTATTATTATTATTATTATTATTTTTTAAACTAGTACTATTTTGGTCCTGTTTTGATCCTCGCGCCAAACAGGGTTAGGGTGAGCTAAAAGGTTGATGCATGAATATTTTCCTGTGATTTATGACTGTTTTTAGGTGCCGGGAAAAACAAAGGAAGGAAGCCTCTCGTCTCCAGACTGTTAACCGAAAGCTTAATGCCATGAATAAACTACTGATGGAGGAGAATGACCGGCTACAGAAGCAGGTTTCTGAGCTAGTTTATGAGAATGGCTACATACGCCAGCAGCTCCAAAATGTAATTAATCTTTCTTGTTATCATCCTAAATTTTCTATATTTGAACTCTTAATCTTATTTTGTCTTTATTTTCTTCTGGTTTCCTGCTAGAAATTTCTGACCTTTTTATGGATTTTCTTCTAGTTTCCTGCTAGAAATTTCTGTTTTTTTTTCTTGGACGGCTCGTATCAAGGTACAGTTGTGGCTATTAGTTGATTTAGTTCAATATAATCTGTGTAATGTGTGGAACAACTGAAGGATGATTGTCACTTGATTAACAATTGAGTTCATGATTTTATTTCCCAGTTTGCCAGATTCATTTGACCACTTATATAGGATGATTCGAAGGCATGGTCCAGAATTCCTCCTCTCGTTATTGATATCTACAAATTTGTCTACTTCATTAAATTGTTTAAACAGTACAGTCCTCTATAATTTATGCTATTTTCTGAATGATCCCTCTAAACCATTGCACCAATTGATAGGTACCGGTGTCTGCTACTGACACGAGTTGTGAATCTGTTGTGACCAGTAGTCAGCATCTTCATCAGCAAAATCAAACATCTCATCATCCACCAAGGGATGCTGATAACCCTTCTGGGTAGTTGTACTAGCAATTGTTTATGGTGTGCTCATTCCTCCTGTAATTCTTCTAATCTATCTTTTGATTCATTTCCACAGTTTACTCGCAATTGCCGAGGGTACCTTGGCAGAGTTCCTATCGAAAGCTACTGGAACGGCTGTCGATTGGGTTCAGATGGTTGGGATGAAGGTGGTTTATTGTGGATCTTTCAACTAGTGACTAGAATTTTCCTTCATGCTTATTATTTGAATGACACTGAAAGGTTATTTTCTGTAAATAGCCTGGTCCTGATTCTATCGGAATCTTTGTTTCCCACAATGGTAGTGGTATAGCAGCTCGAGCTTGTGGTCTTGTGAGTTTAGAACCCATTAAGGTAAAATAGAGTTCACGGGGCTTCTTCTAGTGCTTATCATGTGGTCTTTGATTATGCATTATGTTCATTAGGTTGCTGAGGTCCTTAAAGATCGTTTAGCTTGGTTTGGGGACTGCCGGTCACTTGATGTGGTTTCAGTTGTTCCTGCTGGAAATGGTGGAAATATTGAACTTGTGTATATGCAGGTATGAACTTTTCTTCTTAAATTTGGCATCTATTGATGCCATCCTTTTTGGTAGATTTGACTTTTTGCATGCAGTTCTTGAGTTCTCATCTTCTGAATTATGTATTTATTGATAATCAGACATATGCACCTACTACTTTGGCCTCGGCACGTGATTTTTGGACGCTTAGATACAGTACATGCCTAGAAGATGGCAGTCTGGTGGTGAGTAGACTTGTATCATTTTTTTTAATTCTGAGACTTGAATCAGTTATTTAATCAAGTGACCTTCATACGAAGGTATCCCAGATATATTTGTAGTTGCTGCATCCGTGTAATTTAATCATTACATTTGTGCTTAAGTAATGAACCTCATGATACTATCCCATGTTCGTGAAATTTCTGGATATTTATGCTACACTATTCTTGTTCCAAATTTGTAACATTGTTTTTACAGATATGTGAAAGATCTCTGACATCTTCAACTGGTGGGCCAGCTGGACCATGCACTCCTGATTTCGTTAGAGCTGAGATGCTTCCAAGTGGTTATTTGATAAGACCATGTGAGGGTGGTGGTTCTATGATTCACATTGTTGATCATGTTGATTTGGACGTGAGTTTCTTCATAGAATAATATTTTAGTGATATAATATGGAATGCTACTCTCTGATAATTGCCGGTACCTAGGCTTTGACTGCACCTGAGATTCTCCGACCGTTGTATGAGTCGCCCAAATTTCTGGCTGGGAAGATGACCATTGCTGTAAGTTTTCTATGCAAGACTTGATTACATTCTTCACTCTTGCATTTGGGCATTCATTCCTCTTCTACTTATTTCTAATGCCGTGCAGGCATTGCGTCATATCAGACAGATAGCCCAAGAAACTAGTGGTGAGATTTCCTATGTAGGTCAGCGTAAACCAGCAGTATTGAGGACCTTCAGCCAGAGGTTGAGCAGGTGAGCCTTCTGATTGGCATGTTGATTCAATGTAGAATCAAGCTCATGGAAACATTTTCAGGGGCTTCAATGATGCTATTAATGGATTCACTGATGATGGTTGGTCTTTTTTGGGATGTGATGGCATGGAGGATATTACAATAGCTATTAACTCTTCTCTGAATATGCTATTCAGCACTCAGTCAAACTCTGCATCGTTTTCTTCTCTCAATTGTGGCATCTTATGTGCAAAGGCGTCAATGTTGCTTGAGGTTCTTAATCCTTATTAAACTACACTTATTTTATTGTGCAGCTTCAAATTTACTTCTGTTACATGTTAGATGAGCTTAATTTGGCAATTGAATCTGGAGAATAGATTCATGTCAATCTTTTCTCTGAGCTGCTGTTTGATGTTTTTCAGGATGTCCCACCTGCTATACTTGTTCGGTTTCTGAGGGAACATCGTTCAGAGTGGGCTGACCACAGCATTGATGCTTATTCCGCTGCATCTTTGAGAGCTGGTGCATATGCTGTTCCTAGTTTGAGGGCTGGTAGTGGGTTTGTTGGTGGCCAAGTCATAATTCCTCTAGCTCATACCATAGAAAATGAAGAAGTAATTATATTTGATTCAAATTGTCTCTCTTCCTAGATTCCTAATTTTTCTTTTCTAACTATATTTGCTATAATGAGTTACAGTTTTTGGAAGTTATTAGGCTGGAAAGTCCTGGTCTTAGCCAGGAGGAGGTTCTATCTAGCAACATGCATCTGTTACAGGTTGTCTATTTTTTAATAGATGGAATTTGTTTTTAAGAAAATGCAATGAAATCCATACAATCTATAACCTCTTTTCTGAATTGGCAGCTTTGTAGCGGTATCGATGAAAATGCTGCTAGTGCTTGTTCACAGCTTGTTTTTGCTGTCATAGATGAATCATTTTCAGATGCTGCACCATTGCTACCTTCAGGATTTCGAGTGATACCTCTTGATCCTAAAGTAGTTGAGTAAAGCGCACTCTAGTTATGTCTTTGTCTTTGACTCAAATTATTCTTGCCTCACCACTTCATTTCATTTGCTTTTCTATACTGTACTGTTTTATTAAACTTGGTATATTTTATTCATTGGTAAATTTATATATATATATATATATATATGCCTTATATCTTATTAACACTATATTTTTTGGATGTTTGAAGGTTTTTGAGATAGAGAGAATTAAATTTATTTTAATATTATGATATAAAGTGAAATTATTTAATTATTGAGGATTATGTTGGATTTGAAATAAAGTTGATTTTTTTTTTAATTGAAGTATGTATGGAATGCGAAAGAAGGTGATTTTTAAGGTTGAGATTTGTGTAGAATGTGAAATGAAGTTGAATTTTAATTTTTAATTCTATGTACGTTATGAAATAAATATAAATTTTTGATGAAAGTACTTTTGGAGAAGTTTGGTTGTTTTTTTTGGCTCCAACCAAATGAGGTCTTATTTTTAGCATTGCCATGTTCCTATGTATATTACAAATCCTGTTACTATGATAACACATCAGTTTACCTATGGTCGCATCTAAGTGAACTTAAGATTGGTGTGATGCAAAGGATACATAGATGGAATTCTCCACGTTATACTATTGCTGTAACAGAACTTAACTATAGTGGCAAGGTTGATAAATTTTGTTGGAATTTTGTGGCATTTTTGTGGATATGAATTTCAGTGTGTACCATATGAAAAAATAGAAGATTTAAAGAGCATGTTTGTTGATTTCCTTTTAATTATGTGCACGAACAGTTGCACTGGTTTTTTCTGAATTTGGATTTTCATAAATTTACCAGCTTATCACTATTCTTCCTTGCTATCTAGGATTTTCCCTCAACTAGAACCCTTGACTTGGCTTCCTCTCTAGAAGTTGGTGTGAGGGGTGCAGTAAGAACAAGTGAGATTGCAACAAATACCTACAACATGAGATCAGTTCTTACTATTGCATTCCAATTCACATATGAGAACCATCTTCAAGAAAGCGTTGCAGCTGTGGCTCGGCAGTATGTTAGAAGTGTAGTGGCCTCGGTGCAGAGAGTAGCAATGGCAATTGCCACATCGCGGCTTGGTATGCACCTTGGCATGAATCATCCACACGGTTCTCCTGAAGCTCACACACTGGGTGGATGGATTTCTAGAAGTTACAGGTAATCCTTTTTTACTTATTTATTGCAAGTACATTATTCAGGATTTTGTTTTCTTGTTTATATTTTAGTTTTGTTTGTTGTGACATTCTAACTCACAAATAAGCCTGCATCCTCAGTATCTGACCCCCAGTCTACTGGGTTTTTAGGGCATATAGACATCTGTAAGTAGCTTTATTCCTGCGTGACAATGAGGCTGTTCACAAAGATTTGATCATCATCATCATCAATAGTTTTATTCTAAAAACTTTGAGAGTGATTTTATGGATCCTTTTAAGCTAATCTAATCTGATGCAGCTGATGGCCGTTTGTTAATCTTAATTTATCTTTGTATTCCTGATTTTCAGATTCTACACAGGAGTTGACCTGCTCAGAAGCGAATCCCAATGTGGTGATTCTCTGCTGAAGCTTCTTTGGCTCCATTCTGATGCAATATTGTGCTGTTCTCTTGAGGCAAGCTTTCTGATTACACTTTTTTAACATTTTTCTGCAACTCCAATTTTTCAACTGTTATCACAATGAGACATTTTGAATGTCAATAGGCTTCTCCGTCGTTCACCTTTGCAAACCAAGCTGGGCTTGACATGCTGGAGACCACACTGGTCGCCCTGCAGGATATTACACTCGAGAAAGTCCTTGATGATGGCGGCCGCAAGGTGCTTTGTTCTGAGTTCCCAATGTTGGTGCAGCAGGTGAGCAAGGTGTTGACTTCAAGTTCTCTTGACTGATGCTTGAACTAATCTGCTATCTTCCTTCTGATTTTCCAGGGTTTTGCTCATCTTCCTGCTGGCATCTGTTTGTCGAGCATGGGGCGGCCAGTAGCGTACAAGCAGGCCATTGCCTGGAAAGTCTTGAATGATGAAGACTCGCACCATTGTTTGGCTTTCATGTTTGTAAGCTGGTCGTTTGTTTAAATTTTCTATCAGTTGTAGGATGTACATGTTCCTTCAGATTAATTTTGTTCTTTTATAAATTATGCCAACTATAGTCGAGAATGAAACCACAGTATTTTTCATTCAGACTGGTCTTGTTTTTATTGAAATTATTTCAGTTATATTTGTAAAAGGAAATCATATTTTGTTGAGCTTATCATACTTCTTTTAGGTTGAGTTTGAATTGTTCGAATTACAGTCAAAGTTGCTCAGCTAGTGGAAGTTAAATTTGAGTTGATTAGTTATTTTGAGATTACATTCTCAGAGAGTTTTATTTAACTTGGGTGTTTTGATGTAATATTTATGCAATTTAAGAGACATGTATGCAATTTTGCATTTCAAATACATAGTTATTATAATTAGGAATGTTTATGCATCATTTGAATATATCCCAAAAATAAATTATGGAAGCTCTTGTTCTGAAGAAATGGTGTTTCTCAATTCTCAGCACCTTCTATGTTTCTGACTATCAATAACATTTAATTGTTAATCCTGTTAATTCTAAGTATCTAGTATTGTACAAATCTAATAAAATCTGAACATGGCATAAACCAAAAAAGTCCATTCTAAAGTAAGATTATGAGGAATGTATTGTTCAATTGATATAGAATGGTAGATATGAGGTTGTTAATTTGGATGTGATAAGAACATATTAACATAATCCTGAATAATAATGTTTAATGATGATAAAACTATTCATTGTCAATCTTGTTACGACTCAAAAATATTTTGAAGAATTCTAAAGTAGTAAAGAATCCAAGGTGAGATTTTTTAAAACATTAAGTCAAGCCTGGAAGCATTCATTCATCTAGCAATAATTAGATTTCCTGATTTTGGAAATGATTTTGGTGCTAGCATTGAAGACACTGGCCGGTAGAGTGATTTAGAGAATAGAGCTGGTTGACAGAAATATCATAAAGTGGAACATACAGTGTAACTTATATGTCATAAGAATATGAACAATAATATTTTAAAAGAATGTGAAGAAAAGGTTAACAAAAAGTCATCAGATAGTGTAATTCCAATGCCCATATGTTTATATCTCATTGAGCAAGAGTAACCTGTTGAAAGAATTCATAGGCCCAACCTTTATTGCTTATTTCGGTTCTTTCAAATACTTAGGAAATTCACGCCAATAGAGATCACAGTATGACACTAAAGACTTGATCAGACCCTGATCGGATAGTTAATTGGGAGCACAAGAACAGATTTGGATTCGGAAGCATTCATGTAGAAGCTACTGAAATTGGAAAAGCATTCAACATGAAGTTGCTGAATCTGGAAATGAATTTGGTGCAAGCATTGAAGTGGCTGACAACTTCTTGAATTTGGAATGAATTTGGTGCAGGCATTGAAGACGCTGTCAGGTAACAATCTTCGTTAAGCTTTGGTAGAAGAAAAGGTATGATCAATGCTGCATTTCTTTGGAAATTGAGCAAGAGGTTTCTTCACTACTGCATTCCTGTACTAATACTTTTCTGCTACTTTGGTTTATAAGATAAGAACTGCATGAGGATTTCATCAATGATCTATCTGCACAAACTTTATTTTTCTGCTTCCATCTTTATGGTGCTTACCTTTACTGTATCCCACCTCCCTCTCATCATATCAGCGAAACGATGGGGAAAATAAGATGCACATATTTACGTGGCTCAACGAAATTTCACCGACATTCGAATTCTTATTCGAATATATAAGTTATCGTAGATGATTCATGAGTGTGTAATTAGGTTTTATACACCAACAAATTGCTCCTTTAAAGGGAAAATGATAGAGAAACTTTCTATATGAATGAATAGCTTTAAATTCTGAAGGGGTCTTTTATAAGATTAGTTGACTGCAGGGGGTTGTTAGATATCTGTAAGTATCTGGTGAAAATGACAATTCCACATGATTTTCTGAAATGAATGCAGACTGCTTGATATATTGGTCTCTACAAATAGACAACGATAATGACCTAAAAGTCGTAATTCCAAGCTAGTTAAGGAAATATCTTGTTCGTACTGTTCACGAACTCGTGCATCTTTCTATCAAAGAGCCAATATTCCAACTCATAAACTTGATTTTACTAGTGATTTTACATGGTCTACTAAACTTGGGAAACCCTACCCAAGTGCTCATTAAACACATTATCCGAACACCGATTGTGCTTTTGCCCGGGACATACTATTACCCTCTTTAATCTCACATTGTATCGTCCTTCTTGGCTTGAGACTGGTTATACAAAAACAAACAGTAATTTCAACATAAACAAGGAATACCTATTAAACACTATATCCAAGTCATCAATATTGTGCTTTTGTAGGAGATATCTTGAAGTCTTAAGTATTATCCTCTTTACATCTTGGAACGTACCTTCCTTCTTCGTGACTTGAGAACTCCGATTGTTCAACATAAGCAAAGAACAAGAGAAGTTAAAGCATTATGGTTTCTACAAAATTTTAGAACTTTATGGTTAGGCATTTGTTAGCTCTACTAGTAGCTTTAGGAACTATTTAGGTACTAGAAATTGTAATGCATAAATATATGTTTTATTGGATCAATAACATCAAGCTTATTCAATATTAAGGTGAGAGCTAACAAAATTTTTAATAATATTGCCCATGGATTAGGTAAGAATGTCTCTCATTTATATTAAGATGGAAAATCACCATCTTCTTGTTATTATTGTCATTCAATCAATAAATATATATATTCAACTCACTTTTGATGCTTGCCTACTTATTCAATAGGCATGCTAAAGTTGTTGAAAGTACCGCAAATAATTATATTAAAAAAAGGTACAACAAATAATAGATTTTTTTTCAAAATGAATTAGCCTTAGGTGAAATTTTTGATCGGTTTGTTTGTAAGGTTTAAATTTAATAAGGTTAAAATTAAATTTGAATAGAGATATTTTTTATTGAAAGTTGTGAATGATGAAAAATAAAGTTAGTTGTTATGTTAGAATATGTGAGAGATGTGATATAAAATTAGTTATTATGTTGAAATATGTGAGGGATTTGATATAAGTTAGTTATTATTTTGGAAATGTATGTAGGATGTGAAATAAAATTAATTTTTAATATTAAATTTTATGTGTGATGTGATGTGTATTTTTAAAATTAAATTAAATTAAATTAATTTTAAACTGTCAAATAAACAGAATTAATAGTTTATTAATAAAATTTTTTCGAAATTTTCATATTTATGCTATTTAAAACATGTGTTCTTTAGAGGTAACATAATTTTGCCTAAATTGAATCTGTTAACAGAGTGCTTTTGCATGTGTAAATATTAATTTTGGAGATTAAATGAGAAAAAAATATATTTAATGGTGACATTAAATTTTCCTTTAAAGTATCATAAAACTCTTAACAAGAGTTAAAGTAATCAAATTAAATGACATGTCCTAATTCATCTCTCTAAATTGCAAACCTTTATATCTAAATGCTACACTAAATTCTAATCCCTAAAGTATTTTTTTTTTGGATAATTACCTACATGTCATATAATTTAGTTTTATTTATGTCTTATTTTCCATTCTTAATTAATTACATTCTGCACACTCAAAATATTATAAAATCTTACATATATATATTTTAACTTATTTTTATTATAACGAGTGATCATAATTTTTCAATAACTTAATTATAACTATTAAATTATAAAAAATTTGAGTCGTTCATCATATTATTTTAAAGATATTTAAATATATTTTGAGTGAAAATCTTAAAACCTTAATGTTTGGGTGGCGGCAAAGGAAGAAGATATCCGCGACGTGAATTGATTTTAGGACAAATCAGCGATTTAATGTGGTATTGAGGAAGAGAAAAATATATATCATTAAAAAGTAAAAATATAATTTTAATGATTTATTAGTAGAATATTTTTTTTTTCAAATAGATTTTGATTAAGTTTTAATTCAAATGCGTGTATGTAAGATTTTATAATATTTTTAGTGTGCATAGTATAGTTAAAAATAAATAAATAAAGTATAAATAAAATTAAATTATGTGGCATGTAGTTAATTATTATTTTTAATTTATATTAATTGGTCGTGTTAGTTTAGATATAATTAAAGGCAGTTAAAATCCAAGCCTCATCTGAAATTTTTAGTAGATCTGTGGGTTTGCTTATTTAAAAATTTAGAGAGAAAAAAAGGGTAAATATGATATTTTAAAGATTAGAAATTAAGAAATTAGATGAAATTAAAAGGACGTTTGATTTATTGTTATTTTAATATTATGTTATATAATATAAATATATTTTTTTGATTAATAATTTTATAAAAAAATTATTTATAATTATTATTAAATTAAATTATTTATTTATTTAAATAACATAATATAAAATTATGATAACAAAATGCGCCCTAATTTTCAACTTTATTTTATACACTCTCTCTTAAAATGTCGTACACAATTTATTGACAAAATACAATTTATGGTATTTGATGAAACATGAAAATAAGAGTATAAAATGGTCTTCAAGTTGACCCAAAAAAAAAAGTTCTTATCCAATTGTTTTTCTTTTGTAAGTTGTTCTTATCCGATTATTAAGATTGAATATTATATATATATATATATATATATACATACCATTTAAATTTAGGTATTTAATATATTTAATATTTAAAATTGCCATTAAAATCATATAAAAATTTCATTTCATACACATTTTATGTTATAAAATAATGATATATATATATAATAATAATTGTAATTTTTATATAATTTTAATAGTAATATATAATATTGAAAATTTGAGTATTAAAAATATAAAATAATTAAATCTTAATAGCATATATATAATTAATTTTGTATATATTTATTTATTTATTTGCTTTCAAGGCTATCAATTGAAATTTAACCAATCAAGTTATGTTCCAGTAATTATTTTTGAAGAAAATTACTAATACAATATCACATTTAGTAAATATTATAAATTTTACACCTAATTTTTAAAAATTATAAATTATATAAAGCTTTAATTATAAATTACTTTTTTACATATCATGATCAATCTTCATAATTAAATATAATTAAAATAAAATATTTTATTTAATTATATACTTTAGTAAGTCTCTTATGCAGAATATTCTAGCTTTTACGATGAAGTGAATTAGCATTACATAAGATTTTTGCTGGCTTTTGAATCACTTCTAATTTAAATTAATGGTTAGATATCATCATTGTTTTGAATGATAAAATTTTTATCTCATTTAAATTAATAGTTAGGATCTGATATTTTTAATTATGATTAAAATGAGGATTAAAATTGAGTAATACACTGTAATGAGAGCGATTAAAATATGTAAAATATAATTTATAATTGAAGTTTTTTTTTATATTTTATAAGTTTTAAGAATAAAATGTAAAATTTATAATATTTATTATATATAATATTATATATTATTTTTTTAACTATAATTTCTGGCCCTTTTTAATTAGCATTTCCAATTTTGTAATAGCCCTTAAATGACATCATCTGCCCAGCCCAAAGGCCTCATTGATTGCTTCCTCCACTGTTAGGAAGGCAGCAATCCCTCCCCCTCTTTTCTTTCCTTTATTAAATGCTTCCTCTCTCTCTCTCTCCCCAACTCACATGCATATTAATCTCTAATTTCCTCCTTTGTGTAGGTCCTCATAAACATTTTATATCAAATTGTTTTGTCCAATTTAGTGTAAAAGAAATAAATATAATTATCGGCATATCGTTTTAAATTTATCATTATATATATTACTTATTTGTAACTCCCGTAATCTCATGGTCGAGGTATTGTCTGCTTTAACTTTAGAAAAATTGTGTAACTTGAGCACTTCCCAGGAGGTCATCTATCCTAGTGCTACTCTGATACAAGCACACTTAACTATAAAAATTTCTATTATTTAAGATCACATTATCTACTTATACAACTTAAGATTTTTCTCCCTTTTCAATGTGAGACGATTCATTCTTGTGCCCCTCTCACCACTCATTATTCGGCTTAGAAGCCTGCCAGGAGCCGCACTTTGCCTCAATGATTCTTTTTTCTTAGAATATCACCAGGGGATCACTCCCCTCTCTCTTCGGCCACAAGCATCATAGGCCCACCAGCTTTCGCCTGATTCGTCCTCGAACTACATCGTACTGCGGGAAGTTAGCTCTGATACCATATTGTAACATTCCGTGATCTCATTGTAGAGGTATTGTTCGCTTTGGCTTTAGAAAAATTGCGTGACTTGAGCACTTTCTAGGAGGTTACCCATCTCAGTGCTACTCCAACCCAAGCACGCTAACTGTAGAGTTTTTCATCGTTAGCCTCACAATTTTTCCCCAAAAGATGCCTCTACAATTGAGATCATGAGATATTACATATTTACACTTGATAAATTATATAATATATACTTTTATTATACTATGCACACTAAAAATTACTAATAATGTTATATTAGTCACATCACATTGCGACATGAAAATAATTTTTATATACATTATGATATGTGATATATATAATCTATCAAATATGTAAAGTGACAAAATTAATAACAAAATATTATTTCTCTTTTATCTTCTTAACTATTCCATTATTAAAATTTAAACTCTATTTTCATAAGCTTTTTCCCTAATAATATTGCTCGATGATTATAGGAATAATTATTGGGGTCAAGAGCTGGTTCAATAGTTTAGTCTGACAGGAAAAAGCATGAATGACTCATAAAGGAAGGATTATGACGAGAAATTTGACCTGTTTGACGCGAGAACTAAAATGATACTAGTTTAAAAATAACAACAATAATAATAAATAAATTATTTTAATTATTTTACATATTTTAATATAAAAAATATTATTTTACTTTACATACTCAATAATTTATAATAAAAACATCAATTTTATTATTAAAATAAAGTTGATATTTTTATTAATAATTATTGATTATGTAAAGTAAAATTATATTTTTTTATATCAAAATATGTGTAGAATAATTAAAAAAAATTATTTGTTATTATTATTATTATTATTTTTTAAACTAGTACTATTTTAGTCCTGATTTTAGTCCTCACGCCAAACAGGGAGATAGAATATCGTATCATATTGAAACTCTTTTATGGGAAAAAGTGAAAAAAACTATTGAAATGGTTAAAATGAATGATACCTAAAAAATATACAAACAACAACAACAACCAAGCCGTAATCCCACTAGGTGGGGTCGGCTACATGAATCCTTTGTTTCCATTGCGCTCTATCAGTTACCAAATTCTTATCTAAGTTTAAGTAACTAAGATCGCTTCTTATAGTTTCTTGCCATGTCTTCTTTGGTCTCCCTCTTCCTCTTTGTACATGGGCAAAATCCAATAACTCAATTTTTCTAACTGGAGCTTCAATCGGCCTACGATTTAGATGTCTAAACCATCTAAGCCGACTTTCTCTAAGTTTATCCTCAATTGGTGCACACCAACTTTCTTTCGGATATACTCATTTCTCATTCTATCCTTTCGTGTATATTCACACATCTACCTTAACATTCTCATTTCTGCAATATTTATTTTATTGATACCTAGAAAATATGAAAAAAAAAAAATTTGATTGGAGTGACAAGTTGTTAAAGATGTCAACTCAAGGTCAACCTGTAAACTTAGTCAGGAGAATTAGAGGAATAATTACATAAAAATTGCTTAAATTATTTTATTTACATTTTCAACACTCAAGAAAGTATACCTTTTGGGGATATATGTATGTCCTGATGAGTTATACATACAGACTCTTCTTTTATAGTAGATATGTTTAGACCAACCTATTGATATCTTCGGAAAATTATTAATCATAAGTTAATAGATATGTTGAAAATCCTAACTGTGGCCCGAACAGGTTATCTTATCAGGTAATATTTTGTGACATATTTGGGGGTTAGCGGAGTGCACGAACAATTTTTTTTTTTTTTTTGGAAAGATGAGTGAACAAAGTTTAATTAGTTGGTTGGAATAAAATCTAAAAATAGTATAAGATTTTGTTTGATAAAGAGATTATTTTAATTATGCTTCACAAATTATGAATGCCTTGAGAAATGTGTAGTGAGAAATAATAATAATTAGTTTGGATAAAAATTAGAATAAATTGCATGCGTAGAACAAACTATGAATGCCTTGAGATTGGGAGGACATTATAAATTAGTCTCTATTTTAAAAAATCTCAATTTTAGTTCTTGAAGTTATAAAAGCTCAGCAATTTTGATCCTTTTTTCATAATATCGTCTTTTTCATTAACTTTTTTCTAATAAAAAATATAAAATTTGATTATTTTTATTAGTTTAAACAACTTATATATTTTAAAGAACTATTATAACTCTTTATTCTCACACTTCGTTAAAATATTTAACAAAAATTTAAAATCTAATTTTACATCTCTCACTTTTTTTTTCTAAAAATTTAAAACTAGTATTAATATTTTAAAATTAAATTCTGAGAAGATAAAAAGTTAATGATTGAAAATAATTTTATAATATAATAATAAAAAATTGATAACTTTGCTTTAACTAGGACCAAACAATGGCATTTTTATAGACTTAGGGAAATCGTAGTTCTTTAAAAAATAGGGCTAATTTGTAATACTTTTTTAATCTCAAAGGCTTAATTGTAATTTATTTTTAAAATTATATAAAATGTGAAGTAAAAAATAATTGTTATATTGAGAATTAAAAATAATATATAATGTGAAATAGAATGCATTTAGAATATAACAATATTATATTTATTATATATTTTAAAATAAAATAATAATAATTTTTAAGGTAATTAGAACAGATTAAGTTTTAGAGAAATTTTAGCTGATTTTATCACTGCATATCTTTATATTAATATATATGAAGCTTCCGTTGTAAATAAAATATTAATAATGCAATTTTTGTAATTATATATATATCAGCAAATATAAATCCCTTAAATCTCCGAATCCCCTGCAACTCTGCCCTTCATCTTCTACGTCGGCCATGGCCGATCATCTCCATCCGGTCCACCAAGCCAACGCCAGCAGCCCATACGGGAGCCTCTCCCGCCACGAATTCTACCTCAAGCACCGAATCCTCCACCAAGAATCCTTCTTCCCCGGCCGCCGCACCAACTCCACCCTCTTCACCCAGTCGTGGCGGCCGGCGCCGCCGTCCACCGTCCGCGGTGTAGTTGCCATGCTCCACGGCTACGTCGCCGAGAGCAGCTCCCTCTTTGAGCTCACTGCTGTCGCCTTCGCCCGCCTCGGCTTCCTCGCCGTCTCCCTCGACTACCCCGGCCATGGCCGGTCCTCCGGGAGCCGCGGCTACCTCCCGTCCTCCTCCCTCCTCGTCTCCGACGTCATATCCTTTTTTGACTCCTTCATCGCCGGCGCCATTGACCTCCCGGCCTTCCTCTACGGCGAGTCTCTCGGCGGCGCCATCGCCGTGCTCATCGCCGCCAAACAGAGGCAGAAATGGAGAGGTATGTAACGCATGTTACAGGAATTAGTAAATACTTTTAATTGAGTAAATTGCATATTAGTCCGTAGTTTTAACATTTTTACATAGAGATTTACAACTTTTGAGTTTCATGAAGTTACTTATTTTATTATTGCATGAACATTCCATCACTTATAACATTATATTTATTAAAATGCAGTTTTACTGAGTTATGCATCTACCGATGATTTTTTAAAAACGGATATCATTAATTAATTAATATTATTTTAAAAAATTAACAAAATGAACATATTTTTAACGCCGTTAAAAATTTTTCGTTAAATAGAAGTCGCCCGAGCGACAGTTGACTTCTAAGACACAGAAATCGCCCGGCGCTCGGGTGACTTCTATATCAATAAAGTTGCCCGAAAAGCAAGTGATTTTTATTTAACAAAGTCGCTCATTCTCCGAGCGACTTCAATATTTTTTTTTTAAAAAACTAAATGTTATTTATACAGTTTTTATGATATTAATTATTGTTGGTCTAGAATTATGATAATATAGAGATTTTTTTTGTAAAATGAATAAATCTTGTTTTTTATGATTTTTTTATTTGAATTAAAAACCTTTTATCCCATATTATCTCGAAATTTTTTTTCATATTTACTGTTAACTTCTAAAAGATAAATTATTAATAAAGTTTTTAAAATTTATTTTATAATTATATTAGTTCATATTTGAATTTTTTTAAATTTTTATTTTAAAATTATCAGACCAAACCATTCATATTATTATTTAAAGCAAAAGAAAAAGAAAAAAGGCCAGAAAAGGACCATTGGATATCAGGCGTCCCACGTTATAAATTAATATTAATATTTCTTTAATATTATAAAAGCTATTTATATTTTTTATTAATTATTTATAATAATTAATTTATTATTTTGAAATCAAGTAGAGAGTTTTTAGAAGTTAATAATAGCCGTAAAAAATTTTTCATATAGGACAAAAGAGTTTTTAATTCAAATAAAAAAACTATAAAAACCAAAATTTATTTATTTTATAAAGAGAAATCTCTATATTACCATAACTCTAAACCTACAATAATTAATATCATAAAAGCTGTTCAAATAATATTTAATTTTTTTTTAAAAAAAATATGAAAGTCGCCCGGTCTCCGGGCGACTTCTATTTAACAGAAGTTGCCGGAGCGAGCGACTTCTGTTTAATGGAAAATTCTTAACGACATTAGAAACGTGATTCCATTGTTAATATTTTTGAAATGATATTTAATTAATTAATTAATCATACCTATTTTTAAAAAATCATTTGCATCTACTTACTTGGCTACTATTTTACTAAGAAGGCGTTTGATTCTTTATTATCTTAGTGTTATGTTATGTAATCAAGATATTATCTTTTAATTAATTATTTTATAATCTAATATAAGATTATTCATAAATATCATTAAATCAAACAATTGTTTTCTCTAAATAATATAATATAACATTAAGATAACATTGAACTACACGTACACTAAATAAACTTACAAAATACTGATTAAAATATTTTAACAATTTTAACTTTATTTAATTAGAGTATATTTTATAAATACTTTAAATTTCGTAAAATAGAAATTAGAAGAAATTTCTTTTTAATATTTATTATTAAAAATGTTTAAAATGTAAAATAAAATTAGTTTTTAAAAATAATATTATAAATTTATATAAAATATAAATTAAATTAAATTTTAATATTTACATTTATGTATCATAAAATAAATATAAAAAAATAATAAATGTATCTTAGAAATAGAACTTCAACTAAATTGGGAACTAAAATTTAATTTGAGGTAATTCCACTTAAGCCTATGAGATTTACTACTTTATTATAAAAATTCACAAACGTCAAAATATACCGTTCAAATTCACAATAATTACTATATAATTCACTAGATCCCTAGGTATTATTAAAAAGCTTTCAACTAATATAACATTTTTCATTTTAAAATATCGTTATTCATCCAAAAAAAAAATTAAAATAAATATTTTTCAATTACTATTTTACCTCGCGCACGTGGCCTTGCGTGCAAGTTACCGCCCTCGCGGCCACACAGGTAGCATCACGCACAGGGGGTCGCGCAACCTCGAGCACAAGCGACGCCGAGGCCTCTAGCACAGGCGGCCGCACAAGGCCTCGCGCACAAGCGGTTGCCCTCGCAGCGGCGAGCGCAACCTCACGCACAGCACAGCCTCAAGCACAGGCGGTCGCTATTGTGGCGACGAACAACTTGATTTAGCAGGCTGAAAACAACGATGACATATTTTAAAAATTAATAAATTAAATAAGAAATTTTTATTATTTTTAAAATACCTAATAAATTCTATCATGAGAGATTAAGATGTCCTGTATAATATTTTTTATGAATTTAAATAATATATTTTGATATTTGTGAACATTTTATAGCCAAGTAGTCAAAGCTCAAGAGGCTAAATGAAATTACCCTATTTAATTTTTTTCATCAATGCAGACCAAGCATATAATCACTTGACACAAATGGAATGTGTTATTAAAATATTCATTTAATGAACTAATATATAAAAACTCTAGGGGTAAATTACACCCAAGATTTTGAGTTCGCTTAACACATTTTTAAAACTGTAATATCAATGTTTTTAATTTTTAATATAATTATCAAATACTTCTTTCTCTAAATTTTTTATTATTAAAAATTTTTATAATTACTATTATTCCTCCTCCTTTTCTTCTCTCACAATCCTTCCCTCCTCTTGATCATCGAGTGTGCATGCAACATGCCGCTAGCCGCATCTCGCCGGCGCCGTGTGGCTCGTGATCGCTGTCATGGCATGGCCAGTGGCCATGCCGCGGGGACTCACATGTATACAGTAATTCAGAGGGGAGAGGGAGAGTGAAAAAAAAAAGAGAAAAGGATATATTGATAACCGTAAAAAAATTTAATAATAAAAAAATAAAAAAAAAATATATTTAATAATTATATTAAAATTCAAAAATTTAATATTATAAATATAGATTTAAATGTTATTAAGTCCTAAACTCAAAGATCTGATTGTAATTTACCCAAACTCTAATACTTCAGAAACCTAAAAGAAATTTAACCTTTTAAAATCGTCATTTTAATTAAACATAATTGTTTCCAATTTACAAGCAGGTCTTGTGCTCAATGCGCCATTGTGCGGTGTGGCGGCGAGGTTCAAGCCGCCGTGGCCGCTGGAGCTACTGCTGCCGGCGGTGGCGGCGGTGACTCCATGGTGGCGCGTTGTGGTGACGAAGAACCCGGTGGACGCCTCCTACAAGGAGAAGTGGAAGCGGAAGCTGTTGCGGCGAAGCCCATCGGCGCAGCGGCTGGAGCACCCGCCGGCGGCGACGGCGAGTCAGCTTCTGAGGCTGTGCAAGGAGGTCCAGAGGAGGGGGGAGGAGGTGGAGGCGGCGGTGCTGGTGGTGCACGGCGGCGACGACGGCGTGTGCGACGTGGCTGCGGCTGCGGAGTTCTTCCGGGCAGCGAAGAGCTCCGATAAGACGATGAGGGTGCTGCCGGGGGTCTGGCATATGCTGGTGGGGGAGCCGGAGGAGACGGTGGAGAAGGGATTTGGGATTATCTTCGAGTGGGTCTTGAAAAGGGCGAAGATTGAAGATAATGTTTAATCTTAATGAGCCTGCTTGACAGCAGATTAAAAATAAATAAAATCGAAGTCAAAATTTAAAGTAATTTCTGATAAATGATGCAGTTTTAAATTTAAATTTTATTTAAATAAAAAATAATTTAAAATTAATTTTAAATCTATTTTAATTTAATTTTANATATATATATATATATATATATATCTCAAAATTTGAGATATTTAAGGGATGTGGTTATAGGTCAAAAAATAATTTATCATTATTTTTTAAATTTTGAATTTATCAGATTTAATTATCCCTTAATTTTAGTTTTGAGAAAAATACTAAATTTATCCCAGATATATTTTTCTAAAAATCTGAGAAAAAAGAAGCGATCGCGAGTCAAATTATTTTTTTTTATTCCAACCAAACAGAGCCTAAGAATTGATTAACATATAGCTGGTATTTTTTTATCCTAATTTTATAGGATCTAGCATTCTAGATATTGTCTTCTAAGTAGATCGTTATGACGGTATTTTCTGGACACCCTTATTGTGGATGATTGTGATTTCATGCAAGGGAGATTATCCAAGTTCAAAGAAAACGCAACTTTATGAGGAAGAAAGAGAGGAAAAAATAAAAAGAAAAATATCAAAAATTTACAACGATAACTTTTGAGGGAAAAACAAATAGTAAGCCCCTAGAAGTTAGAGACACTTCACTAATAGGAAAACTTATTGTGTGAGGCGAGCGATCTACGTCAGTGGTTCGCTTGTCGATCACATGACGCCACATAGAGTGAGCGTGCCCCAATGCACACAGAACACCGTAAACGGGTTAATGTGCATTCAGTGGGACGAACTATTCAATCGATCAACCATACCATTTAGTCGACTTGACTAGACCGTCTAGTTGGCCTATCGGACCGCCTAGTTGGCCGATCAGACAGTCCATTCGGCTGCTAAAAAAGTAAGTATTAAAAATAGACATAGGTTCAAAATAGTAGATATAACTTGAGATTAGAAAGGTATATGCCCAGAACCCAGAATAGTATACTCACATCTTATTTAATTAGTACATATCTAATTTTAAGTATACCTATTTTTAATACTTAATTTTTTAGAGATCGAATGAACCGTCTGATTGACTGATCAGACAGTCCGATCGACTGATCGGACTAACCGATGTTCTGCAGATAGTAGGCTCGTTAACTCTGCGTGGCACCATATGATTGGCGAACGAACCACTAATGTGGGGCAGTACAACGGTTAGTTACAATTTTATGGAGTAACAAAGTAAATAGGAAAATGAGGATGCATAAGAGTGATGAAAAGGGCTCCCTGTTCATGACAATAAGATTTCCCCAAGACCAACAACTTACAGTTCTGTAAATTGTGTGCTTAATGTTTGTTGTCAATAGCTTAGCATTAATAAATGAAAATAAATTTAAGGGGTAATTCCACTTAAGTTTTTGAGATTTACTTACTTGACCATAAAAGGTCACAAAATCTTAAAACATATTATTCAGAGATAAAATCATAATTAAAAAAATATTTATTTTAATTTAATTTTATTTTTTTAATAAATTAATGATATTTTAAAAAAAAAATATTATGTTAGATTTGATTAAAAGCTTTTAAAAATAACTAAAGTTTTAGTGAAATATATAGTAATTATTGTAATTCTAAATGACAAATTTTAAAATTTATGAATTTTGATGATCAAATAAGTAAATTTTAAAGAACTAATTGAAATTATTCTTAAATTTAATTTAACTATTTTGACTTCTGAAAAGTAGAACTTGGAGTCAACTGTATTTATGACTTGATTGTTATTTACAACTACTTGCTTTTATGAGTCTTTTTTTTTAAGTTTTAATGATTTATGTTGAATATTCACCAAGTTAACCTTTCAGAAAGTCAGATTAGTTATATTAAATTTATTCTCACTATTTATGCTATGATGTTGATGTCAAGTGTCATAAGCACAAGATTTAGAGTTAACTGTATTTATGATTTGATTATTATTTATAATGACTTCATTTTGTGTTTCTTTTGATGTTTCGTGTTAAATGTTCACCAAGATTTAACATTCGATCAAAATTCATCAGTTTCAATTTTTTCGAATCAATTTTGGCGGGCTTCAATTAAGAAAAATTACTGAAACCCAATGTTCTCCAAAAGACAAATAATTATAACAAAAAATGCAAATTTAATTTGAATTTATAAAATTTAAATATTTTATAAAAAAATTGAAACTACCGATATTAAAATTACTGAAACCGATACTTTTATCTTACGACCAAAATCAAAAACGAGTTTTAAAATCTTGTTCGGCACCAACACTTCAAAAGCCTATCCTAGAATTATTGTAGATACAACATCAGCAACTCTTTTTTGCAAACAATGAAATAGTTTTCCTAATGAAAGAGAACAACAACAATAATAAAAAGCCAGTGAAATAATTTTTTTAATGTTATTGCATATATAGTTCCTAAAATTATCTTAATTACTTATTTAACCACTCCCCTTTTGTTTGCCCGTTTAAAATTAACCTGATTTAATTTTAATCAGGCATATCACATCACATATAAACTTTAATATTAAAAATTAATTTTATTTCACATCTTACATACATTACTAAAATAATAACTAATTTATATCACATCTCTCACATATTCTAACATAATAACTAACTTTATATTACATCCCTCACACACCCCAATATAATAACTAACTTTACTTCACATCATTCATAACTTTCAATAAAAAATATCTCTATCCAAGTTTAATTTTAACCTTGTTAAATTTAACATTACAAACAAACAGGCCCCCTTGCCGATAAATATTTACCATTCAGCTCTAGGAATATGTGATTATGATATTTTTTGTGTTAAAAGTTATTCTGAGAATGAATTTGATGATAAAATGAACATATTTGACAAATATTAAATGAGTAATATGAGAAGTTTAAGCTGATATGTGTAAGTTAATTGTTGTCCATTCCTTGACTCTATTTTTCAAGCTTATTAGAGTGAAGCATTCGAAACTACACATAGATGATTCGAGGGAGTAACTCACAAATAGTTCCACCTGAGCAAATTGAGAACCACCATAATAAGTAGCACAATGCGCCAACACCAACACAAAATAGTGATAATGAGCAAAAAAGAGATCACTTGAGCTCTCATTAAAAGCGATGTCGAGATCCGCCAAGAGACCGACCTAGAGTAGCTAACACTTATCAAGATACGTCATAAGGTCTTTTTCTTGAGCATATTGTACAAATCTCTATGCCATTTCAATTTTGTAAAATTATATATGTTTCATGTAATATAAATAAAGCGACTGATTTTCTGATGCATTATGTTATGTCAGGTGATTTTTTATTGAAAAAGAGGTATACATCTTCCCATTAATTTTTACAACATACTTGAAGGAGATGTTGGACGACTCTTATACCTTGATGCTTTAATTTAATGCTAAATGGCAAAGCTAAGTTTCAAAAAAACGTATTTTTCATAGTTGAAGATTAATTGTTCGACATAATGTTTTCATGAGTTAAAAGGGCAAAAGGGGAAAAATTGAAATAAAATAAAATGCAAATGTTTTATACAACATGGTGCAGAATTAAATCCTAAATACCTAAGTTATATAAAAGTGAAATTTAGAAACAAAATTCATATAAACCAACTGCATTGGAATTTAACACCAACAGTATCATAACTGAGCCTCTCAACTAAGTATTTCATAACAAGAATTCATGCCATGCATAAATTTTAAGAAGCTGCAGCAAAATCTAGTCTTTTTATCTCAACCAAAGAAGAGAAATCCATGACGGGTCTATATGAGAAAAGCGGTTCTCCTCTCCCCCCTTCTGTTCTTTTTGATGATGGCTGAACGGATGGAGTGGTTAGCCGCTCACTCGCGCACTCAAATACTACCGTTCTGATTCCAGTTCTAATAAAGTTTTAAACTGTTTTATTTCTTCAGCAATTGAAAGAAATAGTGGATTTCGAAGATCTTGAGCAAATCCACAGATGGTTTTGCAGCTTAGGAGAACAAGATTCAAGTAAATAAACAATTTATCAACTTGAATGGAATTCTGGGTATCATCCCGCAATGTAGCTGGTTATAAGATGCTTTGGGTAAAGCTTTAAGTTCAAATTCTGCAACTTACAAGCAAATGTTAATGCGGCTTATAAGAAGCAAAGTATGTAACATTGTTTCAGGAACACAGATGAATAGTTTATCTGGCTATGGCATTCTTAACTCAAAGCCTTAACTTCTTAACTTTCAAGCAAAGAACTGATGGTGCTAAAAAGAAAACAATTTACACTGAATTCATAAACTCATAATCTCCAACACCATTTAATTCTTCCAAAGGGTAACTTTCTTCTGATCATTTCTATTGCATTTCTCCTTGGCTTAAATCCAATTAAAAAAAATATATATTAGGTCAAAAAACAGTCAAGGAACAAGAGAGATACAAAAACATGACTATTAAGAATGACATGCATTTGAATTACAAAATTCTCATGTAATACATTGCATATTTCAACTACAACAAACCATTCAGAACATCTAAAGTTTTCCTAATGTTCTTTTAACTTGTATAGCTCTTAAATTGTTTTAAAAACTTATGCTTCATCCTTTGGCCATTTTCTTTGTGCTAACATTTTTTAGGACATTTAACTGATATAGATGTTGATATCCTCACCATAGATTGATACCACATAGCCAGTCACATTTTTACCCTCATTTCTAACATGGAGCAAACACAAAGGCTTCCACACAGAAGTCACATTTACCCTCATTTTTATCATGGACCAAACACAAGGGCCTCCACAAAGAAGTCGCATTTACCCTCATTTTTATCATGGACCAAACACAAGGGCCTCCATAAAGAAGTCAACATGAATATGGGAATTAAAAAATCTACACAAATCTTAAAATTTATAGGTCCTTCAATGACCTAGATTCATCATTGGCATACCCCCAAGTATTAACAGAAAAGGTTCACCAATCAGCATATAACTTAATCATTCAACCACCACAAAACTTGGAAAACTGTGCATATCAAAAATCAATTAAACGTGCATTTCTATTTGTAAAAAGTATTTAGCTCATAATTCATAAGTAGGGCAACATTCTCAAAACCAAATAAATCTGAAATCACTGAAATAATACTACATTCTCATGGACATTTGAATTGGTACTATTTCATTTTCTTAGTGAAGATTTCTTTAAAAATTGCTTATAATCTTATTGTTATATATTTGTAATGGAAAGATTAAATTTTTGTTTGATCCTTCTTCATATCCTACGTTACTGATAACCACGTTTTAGCACGAGAGAGAATGAGAAGCAGAGCTGCGGAGAGAGAGAGCTGCGGATCAGAACGACAGCGAGGGAGAGAGAAGAGCCTGAGCGACGCGACTTCATTTGGTGCAAAAAGCATCAAGCATCAGGCAAGAAAACCCCAACCCTAGAGGGCATCATAGTCCTTCCAGGAGTGAGACTGGGCAAAACGAGAAAGAGAGCGTTCGCAAGGAAAAGCAACAAGCAACAGAAATAACCTTAGATAGCATCAGTACATAGACACCACAGTAAAGTTTCAAGAATCAATCTGTAGAGATCTTACCGTAGAATGCAGGCAGTGAAGATATTGGGGAAGATAGATAAAGACGATACCTTGAATAGGGCACAAGAAGCTCAGAACTTCATCGCCAAGATGAATCCTTGCGACTTCTCCACGACTCCCACGAAACGAAGGGCTCTCTCTCCATCGTAGCCAAGGGCAGAAAGTGAAGAAGGCGGTGGAGGCGGTGCGCTTCACTGAAGTTTGAGAACACCGGACCGGCGGCGCCGGACGGCGAGATGAGAACGATCAGCCTGAGTTTAGAATTCAGATCGTTCTACGAGCTGACTCGACCCAAATATTATTCAATTTTAAACTAGCTTGAATATTAATATAGATAACTATAAAAAATTATGCAGTCCTTCATGAATTTTTAATATGAGTCACCATATCCTAACAAATATTTTAACCATTACTTCTTACAAATTATATTATTTTTACTTTAAAAATAAATTTAGGGGAATTTTTTTACTTAATTTCCTTTTTTCATATTTTAAATTTAAGATAATTAGTCGTATACAATAAATATAAATATAAACTTAAAAAACATCTTTGTCTTATATACGACTCAATAACTGAGCCACAAATCCTTTTTAAATAGCTACACCAACATGACGAAAAACAAATAAAGAGACTACCAGATCACCCACAAGCCGACTTTCAATTTAAAGACATTGTACACGAGTCAGGAACGAAACAGCTTCAGGAACCAAATAACCAAATATGTCAAATGTGAGTGACTGAAAATCAATACTATGAGCTTGACAAACTGTATGATATTTTTAACTTTGTGTGCGGCAGTACAACGAGCAACTTTCCCATAGAAAGAAATATTTAGAATAGTAACAATAACTGATGCCGCGCGAGAGTCACTAAAACAAATCACACAACCAATATAGGACACGTGCTTAGGTAATAATGCCGTTTAAAGACTATAATTGTGATACTTAAATCAAAAACACATGAATGCAATGTTATGCTGCTAATTTGAGGAAATTAAACTAAGACGAGCAAATTATATTATTTAGCATCGACCGCATATTCACATAAACTTTATTAAGTTTTCTAAAGAAAATTTAAAATGCTTCAAACATCTCCAGAGAAACATAGGCAAATTAAAATAGGAAGCAATCAAATTAATAAGATTAATCACTAAACAATAAATTTAACTCCTTATTTTTTTGAGAATCAAGAAAAACTTTCAACATGAAAGATCATTCTATCAATTTCAGCCATCATAAAATTGAAATTTAGAACAAGTTCATGGCATTTGACAAAGAAGCTATAATAAATATAACTTACTGGATTGGCAGCAGAAAGGATCAAAAACAGTAACATGAAATTCAGAAGCAGTAATATGAATTTCTAAGCCAAACTCAACTCAGGAAGATAGAATCAAAGCAACAGAGTCCAACTCAATTGGAATGAACAATCAGAAGACAAAAAAAGTCCAAATCACAGAGAACAAACTGAATAAAATCAGAAAAACCAAAGAACCTCAAGCCTGGGAAACCTGCAGCCCCTCTGCGTTCCCTGTCCGAATCGGCGCCACCTGCGCAGATTCGCTCGAAGATCAAAAACCAAGGGAAACCTGCAGCCCCTCTGCGTTCCCTGTCAGAATCGGCATCACCTGCGCAGACTCTCTCCAAATCATAGAAGACCACACTCAGAGGGTGAAATCGCAATTAATCAACATCCCTTGCCTCCTCTCTGAGTTTCCCTTTTATAAAAGAGGAAGAGGAAGTGGAAGTTGGCGTACAAGCACAACAACGTGGCCAACATGGCGAGGAAACCGCGGTTGGGCTGCGCCGTCGGTGTTGAGGCCGAGATCCGCGAAGGGAGCGGCTGGGGGACGCCGCTGGTTCGGCGCGATCGGGAGAAGCGAGACCAGATGCAATTTTAGGGCTGGGCCCCCTTTAATTAAAGGCAAATTGCATTTCGGTCCTCATATTTTAACTTCATCATAAATAACTCCCAAGCTTGCCCTAATTTGAATCAAATTGATTCAAGGTGAAAATCGACCGAATTAACTCATTATTAAATAGCTCTACATATAAATATAATTTTATTATGTAATTTGAATTATGTTGTGAAGTTGATTTATGCAATAGCTTCTGAATTCTTGCTACTTTTTTTAGTCTATTATGGTGATATGATTGAATTATTTTATGTGTTTGAAAACTTTTTGTAGACTGTTATTGAGAATCAGGATAGATTCTTCATTTAGCTAAATTATTTTATATGCTAAATTACGTATTAAAGTTATTATCTAGATATTTGTATTATAAAATTTAATATCATTCTAAGAAGGTTAAAAAAAAATTGAAATAAAAAATTAAATAAAAAATATGATTTTAACTGAACGAACTAAACTAAACTGATTTTTATTTAGTTAATTTGGTTTGGATTAATTTAATTTAGTTGATTTAGTTTTCTTAAATTTAAAATCAAACTCAATCTTTATTTTTAGTTTGGTCGCTAAACAGACTAATTAAACTGAATGCATAGGCATATTTATATCTGTCGACCTTAAAGAAAATTTTTTTACATGCAACAATCCTATTTTGGTGATGTAATTAAATTATTTCGTGTGCTTGAAAGCTTTTTGTAGACTGTTATTGAGAATCATGATAGATTCTTCATTTAGCTAAATTACTTTTGCATTAAGGCTATTATCTAGATATTGTATTACAAAATTTAATATCATTCTAAGAAGATAAAAAAAAAATTGAGATAAAAAATTAAATAAAAAATATGGTTTTAACTAAACGAACTAAACTAAACTGATTTTTATTTAGTTAGTTTGGTTTGGATTAATTTAATTTAGTTGATTTGGTTTTCAAATTTAAAATAGAACTCAATTTTTATTTTTAGTTTGGTCACTAAACAGACCAATTAAACTGAATGCATAGACTTATTTACATCTGTCGACCTTAAGAAATTTTTTTTACAAGCAACACCTCTAAGTCAAAATTATAAGCAGCACCCCTATTTTAAATATGAATTTACAGATAGTACCTTTATGTTAACTTTCGTTTGTCATCTGTTAACCTAACTAGGGTTAACATATATAACTAAGCTTACATCAATCCCTTTATTTAAGGTAATTTAGCTCTTAAATAAAATCCACAATTTATATTTTCAATCTCTATTTTTTCTAAATCATTTTTATTTCAATTTTTGTCTATTTTTAATATCTTTCTTTTTTCCACAACTCCATTATTATAAATTTTCTTGAAATAAATTATATATAATCTTAGTTATATCTATTAACTCTAATTTTTTAATAACAAACAAAAATTAGTATAGAGAAATAATTTATACAAATAATACTATAA
>JAEMOT010001463.1:0-49187 GCA_019297695.1 Apostasia ramifera | reverse complement strand
ATATATATATATATCAATTATTGATCTCCTAGCCAAAAACTCTTTATTTCTACTACCAAGCATGTAAATATAAAAAATATATATATATCTTGTAAAATTCATCAAGTACATAAATACAGAAATAATTTAAAAAAAAAATTTGTGTTAGATATGATTTAACAACTGAGCTGCAATGCTTTACTGAATAGTTAAATTGATCTGATGAAAAATAAATGAAAAAATTACTATACAATCTATAAGTTGACTTTCAATTTAAAAACATTGCACACATATCAAAAATAAAATAATTTTAAGGATCAAATAGCTAAAATTGTTAAATGTAAATATCTAAAAATTAACATCATGAGCTTAATAAGCTTTAAATTATTTTTCAACTTTGCAAGTAACAGTGCAATGAGTAGCTTCCTTATAGGAATAGTAAAAGAGGGAATGTGAAATTGTAAAAACTTTTATTATATATATAATACAAAATTTTATTTTTTATTAAATTTTATATAAAAATTTTACTTTATATCACATTTTTTATGTAATTTTTAAATATTTAATTTATTTTTGATATTTTAAAAATTGTAAATTTTGTTTTAAAAAGATTTTTCACAAACAGAAATTACCTCTGTTTGTTTGGCAATTTAAAATTAACCTAATTTAATTTTAAACAGACACATCACGTCACACATAAAATTTAATATTAAAAATTAATTTTATTTCACATCCTACACATATTTTTAAAATAATAACTAACTTATATCACATCTCTCATATATTTCAACATAATAATTAAATTTATTTTATATTATTTATAATTTTTGATAAAAAATATTTCTATTTAAATTTAATTTTAATTTTGTTAAATTTAAATTTTACAAACAAACAGGCTATTAATGGTCCCTTTCCTTGGTTCCAAGTGTACGTCCGTGGTGAGGTACCAGTTGCAGCATATATCATCCCGCTCAATACGCACGTATTGACGAATCTACCCCCGTCCGCATAACAAATCTCGCGATCGACAAGGCTCTCTCTTCCGTCATTATGCGACGGGACCAGAACCAGATTGCTACTCCGTGGTCCCCCAAGAGCTCCATCCGCCCCCTTTCCCTCGTGATCCCTCCGCTTTTTCTTTTGTTGTCAACTTGTCATCTTCCAAATCCCCAATCCTCCTCCGCCGTTGCCAAAGAATCCGGGATTAGGGTTTGCTCTCGAAGTTGAATCACATCGGTAGAAAATTTTTGCATCCTTTTCTTGAAATCGCTGGTCTCGTTCGAAATATGCCTTGAAATCTGTTTCTTTCTCTATTGTTTTGCAAATTTTTGGAGAAATTTGCTATCTCGCATACATTTTGGTGTCCAATTTGATCTATCTGTGTTGGGCGATCTAGAAGAGTTATAGACGAGCTGAGTTGTGCTGCAGAGAAATTGTGATTTTCTTTTTGTGTTTGCTTTGAGGATCGCTGGTCCGGTTAGGGCTGGCCGCAGCAATTTAACCACGGCTCTAAAGAGAGAATCTCGCGTTGTTGTTAGAAGGGGAAGAGAATGTCTGCAGGCTTTTCCTAAGTTCTTGATTGCCTCCCCTGCATTCCACGGTGGTCGAGGCGCTCTACCCTCGGCCGGCGGGCATCCGTCGGACCTCACCTTTCTTGCTGGTGGTGGTACGGAAGCTTGAACGAGCGTGGAGTTTCAGTTTGCTGTAGCGGTATCTGATATAACAAGCATTATAGACAATGGTCTCGGTCACGCAACTTGAGGGTGATTACCGTTATGTAAATCAGAATCAAAGCCAAGGGCAATCGAAGTGCGATGAAGCTCCTCTAAAAGGTGGCTATTGATCTTTTCCCTGCTCCACTTTATTATTTTTCTTGCTCTTGATTTACTATATTTGCCAATTTTTTTTTTTCTGTTCTGCGAGAACGGTTCCGTCTCACAATAAAAATGGAATGATTTTGTGACAATCCTTTACTTATATCAAAAATAAAATACTATAAAGATAATCCTTTACATTTATATTACCTGTTAAGAAATGCGCTTAACTTCTATAACATTTACACCCGTAGTTTTTACTTGTTGATTTGAAGTTACTGTTCCATATTTTCCTTTGACGATTGGGTAATGCTAGTTGAAGTCATCTCTTATATATATATTATGAAGAAATGCGAGGATCAATTATGTTTCCATGTGAACAATCAACAAGAGGTGGCCAAGTCAATGAAGGGAGGGAAGTCCAGTATCAACAAGAAACACATGAACAAAGACGGTGAATAAGACCCAGATGGACACCTTTGAATGGGGTTCTAAAGCCCCTCTACGACAAAGTATCTTTGAAGATATCCCATGCCAGAAAAGATATGAACAAAAGATCTGATAGTACTACCCAAGTTACAGGAAAAGCGCATCTTGATATAAAAATATCTTGAGAAATTGCAATATGTAGGGGAATAACATTCGTTTTGCCTAACAATTGTGGCTATAAAAAAGAGAAAAGAAGACATGTTCATGGTTGACTTTTGCTTGATCTTATATAACAATGAACTCAAGGTTATTTGTCATCTTTTCAAGTTATAGGAACCCTAAGTTGATCTCCTTCTTTTTGTTCCTCTCTCTCTCTCTCTCTCTCTCTCTCTCTCTCTTTTCGTCCAATTGTGATTGCCACTCTTTTGCAACAACACATAAGGCTGACAACAAACGACATCACGGTTTTCCCTATTTCTTGGGTTTTCAAACTATTAAATCTAGTTGTTGAATTTTAACATCAACAAATTGGTGCTTCAATTAAGAATTGAGCTCTTCAATAGAGCTTAATTCTTTTTATTCATTCATTGTATTTTATTTGTGGAACAATTAGATCTAGTTGCCGAATTTTAACATCAACAAGTTGGTGCTTCAATTGAGACTTGAGCTCTTTAGTGGAGCTTAGTTCTCTCAGCATCGTTCCCTTTATTTTCTCGGCATCGCTTTTTACTTAGGTAAGTTCTAATAATTCAAGTTTTTTTTACCGGAGCTTCTATCAGCCTATGACTTATATGTCCAAATCATCTAAGTTGACTCTTTTTATATTTATTTTTAATTGAGGCCACTCCAATCTTTTCACGGATATATTTATTTCTTATATTATCCTTTCGCGTATACCTGTTCATCCACCTTAACATCCTCATTTCTGTGTCACTTATCTTATTTGTATGTTTTTACTTTCTAGTTCAGCATTTAGTACCATATAATATTTTAACCATACGGCTGTTTTATAAAATTTAATTTTAAGTCTACAGTGAAATTTTTCTATCACATAATATGCCAGATGCATTTCTCTATTTTATCTATTTTGCTTAGATTCTACTAATGACATCATTATTTTATCATTATTCTATATGATTGATCTAAGATATTTAAATCATTTACTTTTCCTGATAATTTAATTATGAATTGTCATCTCTTTGTTATAAGTATTTTTTTTAACTAAATTTACACTATATATTTAAATTTTGATTTATCAAGATGAAACTCTTTAGATTCTAATGTATTTTTTCATATTTGAGTTTTGCCTTAATACTTTCTCTAGTTTTATTAATGAGAAGAATATTATCCGTAAAAAGCATGCATCAGAATTTAAAGTTAAACCATAATATAATCCAAATGAAATAAAAAATTTTTAGTCAAGCTCTCTCGTGTTCAAACGCATATAACCGTCTCTTTATATATGTTCTAAATAACTTGAATATAAGCAGTACAAACCTCTTTCATTTTTAGAACTCTTCAGAGCACTTTTTTTGGGATTTTATCATAAATTTTTTAAAATCAATAAAAATTAAATGCAAATTTTTTTTTCTCTATACATTCCCCTTAAATCTTTCAACAAATAAATAGTTTTTATAATAGATTTGTCTGGCATGAAATTAAAGTAATTTTGTGATATTCTAGTATCACGATTTAATCTATGATTAATTATTGACTCCTAAAATTTTAAAGTGTGACTCATTAATTTAATTTTTTTATAGTTAGCACAATTTTATACATTACTTTATTCTTATAAATAAGTATTAGTGTACTTTTTCTCAATTTATTTGACATATTTGTAATTTTTAAAATTATATTAAACAATCTGATCAGCCAAGAAACTATTTTATTGATGTAAGAGTAATTTTTATCTTTTTTTTAAATGCAAAAATTATTAAGAGCATTCGTATTATTACAACTATTATTGAAAAGTCTTTCAAAGTAACTCATCCATCTGTGTTGAATGTTTTCATTTTTAAAAAATAATTTTTGATCATTATCTTTAATATATTTTATTTCAGTTAGGTCTTTAGTTTTTTTTTTAACTTTAGCAAGCTTGTATATGTGTCTTTTTCATTCTTTAGTGTTCAATTTTCTATAAAGATTATCAAAAGTTATATTTTTGTGCATTTTAGATTTTTTTTTTAGAATCTTGCCGAGTAATCTTATATTTTTTTAAAATTTTTTTGCTCTTGTATTTAAATCAATCTTATAATAATCTTTATATTCTTTAATTTTTTTTTATATTTTTTCTTTTCACTGCCAAGCTTTTTAATTATTTGGAGCTTTTTTTTGAAAAAAATTCTCCCAATATATCTTTTACAATCTTCAGGATACAATTAACAACCTTTAATCATATAAGATTAGCTTTTCTTTTAAAGTCCAACTGCTCATGTTCTAGAATTCTCTTCTTAAAAATAATTTTATTTTCATTCTTTAGTTTTCACCATCGAGTCCAAGAATTTATTTTAGTTCACTATTTCTTATCTAACTTTATTTCTTAAAGTGTAAGACTATTAATCGACGTTGAGTACTCAAGTATTCACTTGGAATGGTCCTATAATCTTTATAGTTTAAGCAATCTTGCTTCTTTATAAGAAAATAATTAATCTGTGTTATTAAAAACTCATTTTTATAAATGATAATATATTCATCTCTTTTTTTAAATAAAGTATTAGCAATAAAAAAATCATAAGCTAAGAAAAACTTCAAAATAATTTTACCGTTTTTATTAGTTTTCTCAAAATCATACTCACAATGAATGTTATTAAATTCTTCAGTAACGTTTCTAACATATCCGTTCAATTCTCCTTTAATAAATATTCTTCTTCTGAGATATCTTTTGTATCAACTCTTCTAAGTTATTCCAAATTTTTTTCTTTATACTGGTATTTAAACCTACTTGAGGGCATATACACTTACAATATTAATAGTTATCTCATTAATAACAGTTTTTGAAGTTATAATTCTATATTCATTCTTCTTAATTTTCATTATATGATTCTTCATACTTTTATTGAAAATTATACACATTACATTTCTGGTTTCATTCTTACTAGAATACTAAAATTTGAAGTCTAAGATATCAATTTTCAATATATTAATTAACTTTATTTTATATCTTATATAATTTTTAATATAACTAATTTTATTTCCTATCATATATATATTTCAAAAAAAAATTAAATTTTTTTGTAAAAAAGTTGGAGGTCATTTTGGCCATGGTTATAGTTAAAATGGCTTCAATCTAAGCAGAGCTTTAGTGATGATGTTGTCGACGTCGGCAAAGGTGGTATCAATGATACTTTATATCAGTGCTTCTCGGCTTTGAAGAGCTCGATTCTGTCGAGCATTGAGAAAAATGTGTCTATTAAAAATTTGAATATATGTGTTGCAAATCCTGGAGGGTAATCAAAGAATCGTCCTTGCTGAGAATAATCTCCTTATATAAAGTTAAATTTGCTACATTAAACATTGAGTTAAGTTCTGTGTCCAATAGAAGATTCAACTCGTAAGCATTATTGTTCACCTTCCTAATTATCATGGAAGGTCTCATTTTTCTTATAACTAGTTTCTTGTGGGTTCCTAGAGGAAATCACTTAGGATGTTCACCATGACAATCATCTATGCCATATAATCAACAAACCTCCGATACTGGCCTATAGCAGCTTTGACCTTGTTGTATCTGAGAGCTTACTTTCTATGAATATTAACATGGACATCATCCAAATATTGTGCAAATGAAGATGCAGGGTTAGTAGCTCTGTATGTCAATGGTAGATCAATTAAATTTACAGGCAATCTAGGGTCATTGCTAGTGAAGATCTGAAAAGGACTCATATCGGTCAACCGATTGACAGAATTATGGCACGTGAACTCGGCCATGGATAACACTAGGTTTTACTCAAACGGATTCTCTCCTCTAAGAAAACACAGTAAGTTGCCTAAACTCTTATTAATCACCTCATTTTGACTATCAATCTAAAGGTGAAAGGTAGTAGAATATTGGAGTTTAGTGATTAATTTCTTTCACAGTGTCTTCTAAAAGTAACGCATAAATCTAAAGTCATAATCAGACACAATACTTTTTGGAAGGCCATGCAGCGGAACGACTTCAACAAACAAAGAAGCCACGTGCGAGGCATTCAATGTCTTGAAGCATGGGATAATGTGAGCCATTTTTAAATAAAAGGTCCATAATAAAAATGGAATCATGTTTCTAAGTAGCATGTACTGAGCTATGTTACGAGGTATATATCTAGGCTAAAGGTCAACCATACGATCCCTATGAGGCTCAGACCATTGTAGGGGAGGTAGTCCCTCTTCATCTAGGCGAATGTAGGGACAAACCTTCTCATCTTCCACTAAAAGTGTCAACCTATGGGCACACTCATATGAGGATGAGTTTCAACAGCATGACCCAAATCCTCCTCTTGAGTGGGAGGAAATTGCCTGATAGGCTACATAGCCTCTAAGGCACTAACCCTCGAAATTGTTCGACACCTTTTCAAGTTGTAGGAACCCTAAGTTGATTTCCTTTTTCTTTTTTGTCTCTCTCTCTCTCTCCCTCCCTCCAACGGTAACTGCCACTCTTGTAACGACACAAAAGATAGTGGATTAAAATCGCCAATGGGCATCATGGTTTCCCTATTCTTTGGGTTTCCATATAAAATTTGATGTGTAGCTTTCTTCTTTTTCTATATTCGTTGCATCTTATTTGTGGAATCATTAGAAAAATAACTCTCAGGTTGTGACATCCTCTTATTTCTTGCCCATTGATGGAAGCTGGTCACTTTGTTGTTGGTTTTGATTGTCATTCTTTAGTTTCCTTTACAAATCCGCCAGAAAGTGTTCAGCATGTGTTAATGTTGCCTTCATACCATCATTATGACAAAAATATTTTACTTTAGCATTTGAAACTTTGTCAGGTTTTGAGACACCTTTATACCTCATGTGTACCTCTTTGGAAAACGATGGAGCACATGATTTCTTTGCATGTACGGAAGATGGTGGGCAAAGCTTACTTGACAGCCTCATTCTGTCTCAGGTATAATGTCCTTGCAGATGATCCCTGTATGATAATTCCATTCTGTTCTTTGCTCTCTAATCTTGCCATAACTGCAGTGGGAAGAACGTGCATGGAAGGGTCAATTTTCATATGATGTAACTTCTTGTGCAACGAAGGTGCTTCTTTGTTAATAATAACGGTTAGGTTTTTTGGCTAATTTTCTAATATTTCTGTTGCAATGACAGATTATTGAAGGTGGCTTGAAGTTAACTGCACAGTTGAATGAGGAATGGAATTCGAAATTCTTTACTGAATTTGAGAAGAAAGCATTCCAACCATCAGGGGGTGTCATCAAACCATGCTATGTAAAAGCCAACAAAGAGGATATACTTTTCTGTGTTGCGAGTGGAGACAGAGAAAGACCTCTTCTGATTCCTTTAACTGGAGCACCTCAAGATGGCGTCTTGCTTATTGTAAATGTATGTTCTCTTATATTGATTTTCATTTTTCGTTCTGAACTGTTGACTGGATTTAGTGGTGCTGAGTTCTTCCCTTGCTTTTTAAGGCAAATCCTATTGAATACGGCCATATCTTTTTGGTTCCATATCTGCTCCATAAGAGGATGCAGACTCTTGGCAAGGCACTTCAGTTGATCATCAAGATTGCTGTTGAGGTGAATAGCTCATCCTTGCGAATGTTCTGCGACTTTTCAACCACAAATACAGAACAAGCTTATTTTCAGGTATAGTTTCTTTACATACTCTGATGTTTTCTTCTGGCATGCATGCTTGTTGCATCCCTACAAAACATTGCATGCTCAGTCATGAATCGAGTCAATGGATCGGTTTGGTTGTCTTACTAGTTCTTTTCATTAGCACAGCATCACTTGTTAAGTTTTGACCTATTGTATATGTTGTTACTGCTTTATAAATGTGGCATAAAAACATGATTCGTGGGTGAAATCATTTGATTCTCCATCTTGTTGCCTTCTTGTATCTCACGTAAGATACTTGTCTTTTTGGTGTCTTATTTGAAACACTGCTCTTCTGTTGTTTTTGAACTAAGCCTCGGGAGAAGTTTTGGAACTCATATTGTCGCAAATCTTGGTTGTTAGTTGACTGATGTAGAAAGATGATCCCATGTGACATATCTTCTGCTTCTTTTGTGATATGCTATATCAAAAGTGTTTGAGAGATGCTTATCAGGGAAGTGTTTATCCTACCTTTGTTGTCCTTTTCTTTTATTTATTTATTTTTATTTTTGCCCAAGCTTTTGATTACTTTTCAGCATTGTTTGGTTGTAGTGTTCGTTTGAGATGTTTCAAGTTTTTTTCAGAATATTTATTGGAAGAGATTTAACGGACATGTTAGAAGCATTATTGAGGAATTTAATAACATTTATTGTGGGTATGATTTTGGGGAGACTAATAAGGAGAGAAACTATTTTGGAGTTTTCATTAGCTTATAATTTTTTTATTGTTAATACTTTATTTAAGAAAAGATGAGCATATATCACTTATAAGAATGGGTCTTCCAGAACACAGATTGATTATTTTCTTAAAAAAAATAAGATCTCTTGAACTATAAAAATTGTAAGGTCATTCCAAGTGATTACTCAATATCAATTAATAGTCTTAGATTTTAAAATGAAGAGTTGGTGACGGAATACTAAGTCGAAATAATTCCCTCGGACTTAATGGTGAAATAAAAAAAATAAGAATAAAAATATATTTAAGAAGAGGATTTTAAAATAAAAATTGAGTGTTGCTAACTGTATCTATAAAGTTGCAAAAGATATGTTAGGAGAATAAAAAAAAAGCCTCAAACAATCAAGATGTTTGGTAGTAGAAAAAAGAAAAACAAGTAAAAATGAAATAAAATAAGTTTATTACAAAGACTGGTATAAATATAATAGCAAAAAGAATTTAGCGATGTATAAAATTACTCGACGAGAATCTAAGACAGTAGTCTGTAATGTAAAAAATGTTGGTTTTGATAATTTTTATAAGAAATTAAATAGTAAAAAAGGAAAAAGACGTATAACTTTGCTAAAGTAAGAGATAAGAAAATTAAAAAACTGATTGAAATAGAATGCATTAAAGATGAGGATCAAAAAATATTTTTTAAAGATGAAAACATTCAACACAAATAGATAAATTACTTTGAAAGATTTTTCAATGATAGTTGTGACAATATGATTGCATTTTATGGGGCGTTAAGTTCAATGTTATCTTGATGTTATATTATGTTATGTAGAAAAAATAATTGTTTAGTTTAATAACATCTATAAATAACTTTTTATAAATTTATGTAATTATTAATTAAAAGATGACATAACATCTACATTACATGACATACTACCAACATGATAATAAATCAAGCGCCCCTAAATGATTTTAGCATCTAAAAGAAGATAGAAATTGCTTACATCTGACATATAAGTAAGATGAAGTTGAGAGGTTTTAAAGAAGATGAAGTGCAGAAAAGCAATAGAATTAGATGACATTCCAATAAATACTTAAAAATGTATAAAAAATGAAAGAATTCTTTGGTTCACTAGGTTTAATATTTTTTTGAAAACTAAAAAAATATCAAATAAATGAAAAAAAAGTACAATGGTACTTATTTATAAGAATAAAAATAATGTACAAGATTATGTTAACTATAGAGGAATTAAGTTAATGAGCTATACTTTAAATTTTAAGAGAAAGTGGTCGAACATAGATTACGTCGTAATATTATAGTATTACAAAATCGGTTTGGTTTTATGCCAAATAAATCTACTATAGAAGCTATTTATTTTTTGAGAAGTTTAGGGAGAGAAAATCTGTAGTTGATTTTTATTGATTTAGAAAAAACTTGTAATAGGATTCATGTCATGATTGATATGAGAAATGAGTATATCCGAAAGAAAGTTGGTGTTGCACCAATTGAGGATAAACTTAGAGAAAGCCGGTTTAGATGGTTTGGACATCTAAGTCGTAGGCCGATTGAAGCTCCAGTTAGAAAATTTGAGTTATTGGATTTTGCCCATGTACAAGAGGAAGAGGAGACCAAAGAAGAAATGGCAAGAAACTATAAGGAGTGATCTTAGTTACTTAGACTTAGACAAGAATTTGGTAACTGATAGGGCGCAATGGAAACAAAGGATTATGTAGCCGACCCCACCTAGTGGGATTAAGGCTTGGTTGTTGTTGTTGTTGTTGTTGTAGAAAAAATTTATAATAAAGTCCCAAGAAAGTACATATTAAAGTTTTAGAAAAGAAAAGTTGGCATTGTTTAAATTCAATTTATTTAGAATATGAAGGTGTATTATATGTATTCGAACATAAGAAGGTTTGACTAGGAATTTTTCTATTTTATTGGATTACACCAAGGTTCAACTTTAAGTTCATTTCTCTTTGCATTGATTATAGAGGTTTTAATTATACACATTCAAGAAAAAATATCTTAATATATGCTTTTTGCAGATGATATTCTCCTCGTTGATAAGACTAGAGAAGAAAAAATATATTAAAATCTAAAGATTTTCATTTTAGTTGTCAAAAGTCGAATATATAGGGCTTGTTTGGTTGGAGGACAAATTTAAGTAAAGAAAAAGAATATTTTATTTTATAGATTTGATGAGAAAGAAATTTATTTTAATATTGGGAGGTGTGTAGGATGTGAAATAAAGTTGATTTTAAGGTTGAAATTTATGTTGGATGTGAAATAAAGTTGATTTTTAAAGTTAAAATTGTGTTGATGTGAAATAAAGTTATTAAAATTTATAATAAATTTAAAATAATATTATTATATTTTTTTGCCCAATATTAGGCACATGCCAAACAAGTCCATAGACTATAAATTTAGTCAAGATAGATGCACTTATAATGTAGAGATGACAATTTATGATCAAATTATCTGGAAGAGTGAGCAATTTAGATATTTTGGATCAATCTTACAGAATAATGATGAAATAGATGGTGATGTTATTAGTAGAATTTAAGAAAGATGAATAAAGTTGAGGAATGCATTTGTGTATTGTGTTATAAAAAATTTCACTCAAATTTAAAGGTAAATGTTATAGAACAGTTGTAAGACCATTAATGTTATATGATGCTAAATATTAGCCTTCAAAAAACATAAATAAGATAAGTGTTGCAGAAATGAGGATGCTAAAGCGAATGAGAGAGTATACGCGAAAGAACAAGATGAAAATTAGTATATCAGTGGAAAAATTGAAGTGACCTCAATTGAGGATAAGCCCAGAGAAAATTGACTTAAATACTTGGACCTATAAATTGAAGGCCGATAGAAGCTTTAGTAAGAAAAGTTGGATTATTGAATTTTGACTATGTAGAAAAAGGAATGAGAAAGACCAAAAATGATATGATAAAAAATTATAAGGAATTATCTTGCATATTTAAAGCTAAATGAGAATTTGTTATTTGATAGAGTGCAATTGATACAAATAATTCATGTAGTCGACCCCACCTGGTAAAATAAAGGCTTTGTTTTTTGTTGTTGTTGTGAAGTTTTTTTTAGATAGAGTGAGAAAAAATATTATAATGTTATGATGTGAAATAAAATTATTTAATTATTGAGGATTGTATTGGATGTAAAATAATTTTTTTTATTGAAATATGTGTAGAATGTGAAATAAAATTAATTTCTAATGTTGAAATTTGTGTAGGATGTGAATAAAATTGATTTTTAATATTTATTTTTTATAATGAAAGTATTTTTAGAGGAATTTGGTGGTTTTTTTTTGCTCCAACTAAATGAGGCCTTTGAGTGATAATTCAAAATAACATTGAACCAAATTCCCCCTTCTAGTGTATATTCTGTGGCACAATCAAGCATCTCTTACTGGGTTGGTAGGAAATCATGTACTAATACATTGCTTAATATGCCCTTTTTTTTCTAAATCTGGATTACAGGCCAGTTACTTTGCAAATCCTTTACCGGTAGAGCGTCTTGCTACCATTCCTGTGTATGTTAGTTCTCTCACAGATGGGATGAGCATCTGGGAGGTTGCGGATTATCCTCTTAAAGTGTTGGTATTTACTAGCAAGAACCTGAAGAAGCTGGTTGAAGCCATAGCAGAAATATGCTCCACATTGCAGCAACGCAATACAGTGTTTAACCTGCTGATCTCTGACTGTGGAACAAGAACGTTCTTGTTTCCTCAGGTAGAATTTATTTTATTCCAGCACTATGCCTACAAGTTGTCAGCTTTTCTTTCCCTTTTAGGTTACATGCATTCTGGATGGTTCTCAACTCATTAAGCTTATGGTTCTTAACAGTTAGGAAAACTAACTTCCCTGTATTAGCTAATAATATTCTGCTCTTTTCTTAATATATTAACTGTAAATAAATAATTATTGTTGTTGATTTGTCTTGTGAGAAATGCATGTCAAGAATCTTGTCATGTTAATGTAAAGTATTTTGATGAACTTTGATTACAACCTGCATCGTCTATTTTGCTTGAAGATGATGCCAAGACTAAAAAATAAAAATGTTTCAACTAGGTTCTTTCCTGCCAAAATAAATGAACATGCAATTCATTTCCGTTTAAAAAATATTTCTGGTAGGTCCGTTTTGACAATTTTTGCTGGTTATTAAATTTTTAATTGATTTTTGTATAAACAAAAGGTACTATTTCACCCTTTCACTTTCTCTCTCCTTATTCTTCGATTCCATCTCCATTCACCACCGTAGAGGAATCGTTGGAGATTTGTCTATGATATTGGCATTGGGTGGAGGATGGAGGGACAATTGAGTCATTTTAGTACCAATTGTTGAAAACGTTTTACGACTTAAGTGAGCATTATTGGCAAATATAAGGTGCATTTTAGTCATTTCAATACCACAACAAAAACAACCAAGCTTTAATCCTACTAGGGGGTCGGCTATATGAATCATTTATTTTCATTGTGTTTTATCAATTAATAAATCCTTATCTAGATCTAAGTCAGCAAGATTGCTCCTTATAGTTTCTCGAGTCATTTTAATACCAATTAATGAAAATCATAATGGAAGGACCTAAGTGAGCATTATTGGCAAAAATAAGGAGCATTTGAGTCATTTCAGTACTAATTTATGGAAAACATAACAGGACTTAAGTGGGTGTTAAAGGCAAAGGACCTATGTGAAACACTTTATTTTTTTGGACCTAAGTAAGCGTTATTGGCAAAAATAATGACTGGAATGAAACATTTTCACTTTTGGACCTAAGTGAGAGGTAGGGAGGGAGGGAAGGAGAAAATGCATTTGAGACATTTCCGGTACAAATTAACTGAAAACATGACACAAGGACCCAAGTGAGCATTATTAGCAAAACTAGGGACCCTGGTGTAATTTACCCTTATTTCTTTTTAATCATCAGCCTACTTTGTTATAAACTATCTAATGCTTGGTTGAACAAAGTGATAAATTTTCGGTGCAATGCGGTTGTAGGTGTCCTCAGTCACAGGATTTTGTAATCTACTAGCTTTGTAAAAGATCACATGAACAGAACAATTTCCACCTTAAAAACTATTTGATTTTTCCCTTATCATGATTAAGAAGTTTGGATGTACCAGATCCATTTGCCAGTGACTGGGGGGCATCTTCATGCATGGGAATGTGGAGGTTACTTCATCTATAATAGGATTTCTGATTTTGACGGCGCCTCCGAGATGGAGATCTCCAAGCGCTTGGCTTCTGTCTCTCTTGATGTTAAGGGATTCCAATACCTTAAGCAGCTTAGCTGTTCAGTTGCAGCTAAGATTGCATAGTTTATATAACTGAACTTCTGCTATTGTGCTTTACCTGTGTTTTTTATGAAGTCTTTATCACTTGAACCTGTTTTATCTGCCTATTTAAGAACTGAAAGATATTATATTGTGATGTTTGAGCTTTGATTCTGCTGTATTTCAATACTCTTTTTATTGAACTATTGATAAATTGCTGTCAGCATTTTGGCAAATCAATACATTCTGATGTAATATGTACTTGGAATGTTGATAGACCTTTGTAGCACTGCTGATCATTTGTCGTGGCTTTCATGAGTTCGATCAGATGCATTAAGTTAACGGTTGTTTTTATTTGAAAATTACAAACGCAGCTTAAAATCGAGTATGTGGGTATTAAACTACTTTCATATTGGTTTTGATTGAACAAAATCCCTTTCTGGATCAGCTTTTTTGCGAAATTGGATTCGATCTTGAAGTGATTTTGGATGATTGAAGTGGCTTCATAGCTAGCTCTAGAATCTTTGGAAAGCATTTGTTTGAATTTGGCTTGATTCGATGAAAAAATCTTGTTGGTACTTGGTAGATTCATTCGAGGGAATTGGCTTTGAACATCTTGAAGTCACCTAAATTGCTAATGAAACAAGCTCTTGAGTGTTTCATTCTGTATGATTAGTACATTATAAGTCAACTTTTTTTTTTTACTATATTAGAGGGAGAGAATTAATTACATGTGCACCTCTTCTTGAGTCAACCAGAATGATCAGAGCAGGTAGAAAGTGACAGACAAGGGAGCAAAGCAAGTTAAAAGCATAAACAGGATGGACACGAGTAATGTAAAATTATGATTAGACTATGGATTTTAATTAACTCGATTTAAACTCACCCTACTACCATTCCCATGAAGATAATCAATTCCACATTTTCTTTATAACATTCATAACACTTAAAAACCATTTTGTTTACGTGTTAAACATCAAATTTTGAACTCACATTCTAAAATATGTAATTTGACCACTTATACAACTATTATCCCCCAAATCATCTCCTACACTTTATGATTTTTTGATAATTATCATATCCTACACTTGGATCAGATAAATAATACAATCTCCATATATACATGAGAAGGATAAAAATCACTTTAGTACCGAATACTGAATGTTTAAATTAAAAAGAAAGTTTGCAAATATGTTCTTTTTATGCAGGTGAATGTTCCCTAGCTGTTGCTGTTTTCTTTGTACCTCTTCTTTGATAATTTTCATCATCTATAGATAATCTTACACATGACAATAGCAATGGATCGCTCTTCAACATTCCATTGGTGTATGCTATAATCAATGAAACATCTATACAGACGAAAGCACTTAATTTCCACAGCCCTCCTTCAACAGCCATTTGTTAAAGTATGGTCACATGAATTCATTCCTCTTAGCTTGGTGACTTCATGGAAAAAGTGATTTCTCACAGCAGCAGTAACATCAACACTGAGAACAGATGCTAAGGTTAAAGAAACTTTGGTCGCTAAAAAATCTAAAACCGAAGAGGCATCAGATTGGAGAAAGCCTTCTATCAATTTTTTAAAAGGGAAACTGACTCGAGAATCTTCCATAGCAACACAAATCAAGAAAAGATTGATAGTAATATGATTCGCCTATGTAGCAAACACTCTACAGATGGTTATTTAATCAACTTTAGTTCTGCTGTCCAGACTTTCAAATAACTCAAAAAAGTCAAGAGTTGTGACCAAAAATCTAAGGCAAGTATTTCACTAAAGGTAAGCTGAACAATGTACTTCCGTACAGTAATCATATAACCAAAAATCCTGACTCCATGTGAATCAAGGCAGCATTTCAGTGAGTTAAAGACCTGAAAGGTTGATAAATAGGAATCCAACACCGATGTTACACATAGAGTGAACCTCCAGAACCCTGAATATGTTGGCTGAACAGAAAATCAGTGCAGAATGCTTCGTCTCTTCGTTTTGGTGAGCGAATCGACGAGTCTGTACATCCACCTATCAAGCATTCCTGAAAATATGTGAAGGATCAGTTGTAAATGAAGGAATAAAATCAATTCAGGAAGTGGTGGTGTTCAGTTGATTTGCAAATATTTTGCATGACCAGGAAAAAGATAAAAAAAAAAATAGAAAAACTTCACCATTATAATAGATACAAGGGTAAATATTATCCAAGTCCCTAAGGTTTCAGGTTAATATCAAGAAGGTCTATAATTTCAAAAGCTTTTCAATGGGATCCTTAGTGTTTACATAAATATTTCAATCGAATCCCTTTTTATAAATTTTAATATTTTTCCTCAAAATTAATTTTTAAATTAAATTTTTAATACAAAATTACAAAAATACCCCAGCCTCCCATCCGGACCTTGGTTAGCTGTCACCGTAGGTAGCCACCAACCACTATCAGCCGTTACCGCAAGCCTCACCGTCGCGCGCGGCCCATGCGCACGTAGACCCTAGGCATGAGTGCTTGTGCAGGGTCGGCAAAGGTGGCCCTTACACAAGCGCTTGCTACGGCTGTTGCGGGAGTTTGTGCACCCTACGTAGGGCCATCACACCCGGGTGCTTGCGTGGCTTGCGCATGGTTGCCGCGTGTAGTCCCTCCACAAGCGCTTGCAAGGTCTGCACAGAGACGTCGTGCACGGCCCTTGTAGTGATCTTGTTTGAATGAGAGGTAGATGAAGGTATTTTTGTCATTTTATATTTTAAAATTTAATTTGACAATAAATTTTGAAGAATTTATGAAAAAAATCTGATTGAAATATTAATGCCAACTTCAGGGCTCCATTGAAATATTTTTAAAATCATGAACCTACTTGATATTAACGCCACATCTCAGAGACCTGGATGATATTTACCCTAGATACAATTGCAAACAACATCAGCGTTCAATGGTTTGCTAGAATTGAGAAATAGTATACAAGACCAATAAGCCAAAGAAAGAAATTAACTAAAGACATAGCATGAATTCCCCAGAACTTGTAATGTTGCAAGTAAAGAGCCATGACCATTGTCAAAAGCATAAATAACAAGGGAAAAAAAAATTAGTATATTATGAAATTAAACTCCTTAATACCTGATAAATATAGAGGAATGACAGAGTTTAAGAGTACACAATAGAGATATGTTGAAAGCAGGTACCTGTGAGAGCAAATGTGCCGCCAAGCACTGCACAGAGACGAGTGATAAAATGCAAAAAACTACGTCGTTCTTCCCTTATAGTCACAGTTATAGGGGAAAGATCATACAAAAAGTATACAGCTGCAATGTGAAAAACAGAGTTGATTACAGAACAATAATAATAATAATAATAATAATAATAATAATAAATTATACTTAGGTCTCTGAATTTAGAGCATAATATCATACATAATTTATTATTTTAATTTTTTTGACAGATCGGTCTCTGAGTTTCATATAATACATCAAATAAGTCCTTTTTTAAATTTTAAATAATTAAAGTTTTATTCAACACTCTGCACGGAGGCCAACAAAGGGGGCAGCTGAGTGGGGCCCCTCCTCTCTCTGTTGGCCTGACAGAGAAGGGGGTGGGGTAGAGAGTAAAATAGGAATTTTATAAAAAATGTAATAATAAAAGATATAAAAGAACCCAATTGATAATTATGTCACAAATTTAAAAGCATGAACTTGCATGATATTATTCTCTAAACTCAGGGATCTGGATGTAATTTACTTATTCACCCTAATAATAATACCAACCAGGCCAGGATCTCTCAGCATCCTTCAATGGTACAAAATATTCAGCAACTGAAAATTGATTTGTTGGCAACACATCTTTGTTGAGATATCTGTACTCTGTGGGGACAATCTGCATCAAGATGATAATCATCAGGAACCATAAGATACAGTTTACAGAGTAATGGATTAGTGCTGACTTGCAGCATGAATTCTTTGCTTTTCAGAATAAAATTCGTTAAAAGTAAACATTTAACTAAGCTTGTAAACGACAAAGCTAGCCTTACCAGTCAGAAAAGGCTTCTTAAATGATGGAAATTGGTTTACCTTGATGTAGTATTTAAACGTTCCACTCGCATCATGCAGAATCCGAGCGGTTCCATCAAGTGGATTATGGATGCCAGGATATTTTGGACCAAAAGACAGATCATGAATCACATGACTAACATTCACGTTTGCTGATCCCCCAAAAATCTACAGAAAAAAACATCCACTGTAAGCCCAATACACTTCAATATTTATGGCAATAAACTTTTTGCGTGAATTACTTCACTGCAATGACATTTCCTGATAAACATATGCCAAGTCTATGGTTACAAAGCTTGTACAATTACACAGTTTATACCAAATCAGTTGACAAAGATTTTAACCAATACACGCATGGGACACACATACACTTGTCTAATCGCTGCAAATAAAATGAAGGAAAACAAACCCAAAAGCTAAAGGATTTGCTCACAACATGCTGATATAAGTGAACTGGACTTCTTGTTCAGGAAAATATTGTTCCATTATAAAGCTTATAGCTCCATAATCTATTGTATTGGTAAAAAACAATATAAATGTGCGCCAGATCAATGGAAAAAATAAAACACTGCAGAAATTAAACAAAAGCTGGATTTGGGAATTTGCTCAGGCACAAAAACACCAGCAACCAAGCCAACTTGGGTTAAAAGGTGGGAGGAAGGGAGGGAAGAAGGAACATTAGAATCCCAAAAGATGAAAAAGACTCAACATTAGAACCCAGGATGAAATTTTTATGGATTATGATAGATGAAAAAGAATCAACAATGGAATCTCAAAAGATGAAAATTTGCATTCAAGATGTGAAATGACAGCCAATTGTACATGCCATTGATCGCTTGACCATATTGTACATCTGGAAGATACATGTCTGTAAAAATAAACTCAATAATATGGGAAATGTCGAGGTGCAAGAAAATTAGAAAGCAACAAGGAAAAGGAAAAGAAAACGAAAAAGAAAGAAAGAAAAAGAAAAAGATAAAGCCCGCAGCACAGCATGGTGTATTTTGAACATATAAATAAAAGCTTCTTGAATAGGACAGAATCCCCAGAAAGTTCTGCTTGAAAAATAGTATCTCTGGGCTAGTAATAATACAGATGTGTTGAATTGCTGTACAACAGGCAATGAAGAAAATAAAACACAAATTTGTATGCTAGAACAAAGATAATCAGTTTATTAGAGAATAACTAACATTATATTCTCTACCTATATGCTGTAGTGAAAGACGAGCACCCAAAAACTTCTACATGGAAATGATGTTAAAGTTACAAATGATTTGGATTTATGGGATTTCATGTATCGGTATATCAAATTGTTTTGTGATACTATGCATTGAACAAGTAACCTGCTGGGCGACCAATATGTTCAAGCCATGTACAGAAACGTGGAAGTTGCCAGCAACTCTTTGTACATCTAATACACCAAATATCTGTGCAAAGATCATATTTTCATATTAAATAAAATGATCTTAAAACTTTTGTAGAACATAAAATGTTTGGCATATATATTCAATTAAAACATGGATAACATACTCTACATCCTTCGTCAGCTGCCATTGCTTGTTTCACTTTCTTGATCATTTTCTCAGCATCTGAACCAAAACTATGTTCATGTTTCTTATGTGATGAATCCTGATGACGATCTTTATTATCATCTGCCACTACCAGAATATAATCAATCACAATTTTATAGCGTTAGGTTTCTTGGGCAACCGCCTTAAAAGTACTATTTTGTATATGCAATATAATGAGACAGATAATAGAACCAAAGATGAAATCTGGAGAAGGATAATATGAAGAAAATCAATGACCGTGGTTTTCAGTTGAGTGCTCCTTCTCAACAAGATCTGTCAGGTACTCGGATGTTCCCAAGATATTACCCTCTCTATTCACACGGAGCTTAAGTGAAGAAAAAACAAGCCATCAGAGTAAAAGAAAGAAGTTAGATAACCACTTGAAGTTCAACTTATGTATCAATAATCAGGACATATGGAAAAGGAAGAAAGTATGGAAGGAGAAAAGAAACAACACCGTATAAAACTTTAAAGCAGACAAGCATGTTCTTACACTAAAATGCCAAAAAAGAGTGTACAAATTCAATCAATATTTCAAGACCGAGTCACAGAACAAATCTATGACAATTTTTCCCAAATAGTTGGAAAACTAATCTACCTTCCAAATATGTGTATCCAAATCAACTTCGTGTTTTCCAGAAAGGTCAATGGCATCCATGCTTAAGACTGAGAAAAATGACCAAACGAAATGCATCAATTCAATGGAATATCTGGAAAATCTATATAATGAATTTTTAAAAGAGTAAAGTACATGCCAAACTAACCTTCACAGGGTAACGCAGGGAATGTCATATTTACATGGATGGGAAGAGTTTCTCCTCTCTTAACATCTACTGACATCTGTAAACAAAACAAATTCTAAAGTCGCAAGCACAACTCTAGATTCTAGTAAATCTAATTTGAAGTTCATGTTTTGCAAAGCAATTAATGTCGAATGGCAGTCAATGCCACGGAAACATTTCAAGCACAACAGAAACATGGGCTCTGCAACTATAAGCAATCAAAGCACCTCAAAAATGAGCCGATTCAAAATTCTCAGTTGAAAACAATGTGGCAGCCTTTACATATCAATCAATTCGATAAACGACTAGCTTTAAACAAATATATACTGTCTCACTTTGATCTTCTCTACTAATAATATTGGTAGCTCTAACCCACCTCTTGCCATCATGGAAGGATTTGAGCTCAATTTTCCAATTTTTCAACATTTTTGAGCATTCTCTTTATGAGCCACTTGCTTTTCCAATACTATTTGAATCTTCAATCATCTACATAGCTCATGATGGTATAATTCCCTCTTATCATGAAGACAAACTTGCAAAAACATTAGTAGTGTTGAGGAATGACATCATAGGTTTGCATTATCACGGTAAGTTGCTGACGCATTATAGAGTCAGAATGATGGAAAATTCAGAGTAGAATGCACGGGCATGGCAAGTACAATATACAACAATTGCAGCAAATAAACCTAATTCACACAAAACAGAAGCTACCAACATTTGGCACCTGACATGTTCCCTACAGAAGATAAATATTCATCAATCAGACAATCAGTAAGTTAAAATGCCCAATGCCTACATAGATCGATTGGTGTGACTTGTAAATGATGTCTATCAGAATACACAAGGAGTTGTAAGGATCTTCTGCCTACCTGATGTACTGTATATGTCGTGAGATAATACTTTAGCTCGTGAACAAACAAGGTGGCCATTATAGAAAGGCCAATGATAGACACTACAAAAGAAGACAAAAAGTACCAATGCTTATAGGTGAGAGATAAGTATGTCTCAAAATAAACCCATAATCTATGAAATCAATAGAAAAAAATACTAGAAACGATTATTACATGTTTGGATTGAAATCAGCCGAGCAAAAGCATACCTACAGCCCCAGAAGATGTCTTCTGCAAGAGGTGCTCTTCAGCTCGCGGGAACGCATCGAAGTTTCTCAAAGCTTGTAGCTTGACACCCATTGTAACGGGCAAATTCAAGAGTGGGATAAACTAATCATCAATAGGAAAATTAAATTATTGACACAGAAGAGGTCAAACAGCATAATGTTGCATCCATCCTACAATTAAAAGAAATAAAATAACATTCAGAAGGCAAGACCAAAGATGAAGACTTCAGAAAGCCTAGTCGAAAATTTTACGTCTTGGAAGAAAACAACGACAAATCAGCAATAAAAAAGATGTCAAATTCGCTTGTAGTTCAAAGAATACAAGATAAAGTGATAAACCCATACAAAAAATCCGTAAGGCATTTTGACAAAAACCCTAATTGTTCGCTAGGTCCCGCATTAAACACGAGAATAGGACGGTCTCCACATACCCAAAGTTCTGTTTCGGGTCAAATCAAGCATAACTTCAAACGTATAATCGAAGTCGATGGCAAAAAAGAGAGATACTGAGCGAGGAACCAGAACCGGAGGGTCCAAAAAGCCATAGCTATTCGAGAATGAAATTTCGGAGCTAGCGTACCGCCTTCTAATGAGAGAAGAAAGATTTTGGAGAAGATAAAGTGAAAAATCGTTTGACCTCACCGGAGAAGATCGTGGTGCGGCAAGTTCTTCTTCCGGCGAAGTGGACGAGATCGGTTTCCGCAGGCCGATGCAGAGCTTGACTCGATGCAGAAACTTCGTTGAAACCGTAAAGAGTACTATCAATCTCAGCCGTCCAGCTTCCATTTTCCCGAATCTGAAAGTATGACATAGCTGCCGCATGCACCATCAGGCTAATTACATCCCAGCCCTTTAGCTACATCCATGTCACAGTTGGGTCCATACAACTATCAATATTTTATACAGATCCCACTAGTTCAGAAAGTTACCCATATGAGTTTTTTTGAGTTTCTTTTTATTTATTTTAAGAATTTTTTTTATTTAATAGCAATTAAATCTCTTTAATTTGAACTTATTTATAAATAAATAATTTTTTAAATTTTAAAATTAATTAAATTAGTCCTCTAATTTAAAATAATATATAAATAAACCAATTAGTATTAATAAAAAGACTTAAAAATATATTCCCCACTTAATAGAGTAGTTTAGTTAATTTAAAAATAATATCAATATTTTAGAAAAATATAATATTTAATTTGATTTAATAATTAAAAAAATAATTTATTTGGTATATGTATTAATATTAAAGAAATTATTGGCATATTATTTTAAATTTGATGATTAATTTGTTGATTTAATTATATTTAGGCTCAAATCAGAGGGATATAATTACCATAACTTTTTTTAACGAATTATTCCGGCTTTCTTATGAATTTTCTTAAATTAAATGATTAAATTATATATATTTAAGTATTTATAATAATTATTATAGTATTTACAATTTTTTCTTCACTAATAGTAATTATTAATACTTGTGAATCAAAAAATAATATTAAAATCATATCATAAAAGAAAAAAAATGAAATATAAAATAAAAGTTTTTAAAGTAAGAAAAAAAATTTATATTTTTAAAATTTTAATATAAGAGTCCTAGATAAAATAGCTTGTAATTTTTAAAAAATTTAAAATAAAATAAAATTTATTTTTATTTTTAATATACAAATTTTAATATAAAAAATTTATTTAATATCATATCTTACATAATTTTTTATCCATTGTATTTAATTTTATCTATCAAACAAATTATACCTAATTTTATTATTATTATTTTTAATGAAAAATCAGAGATTATTTTGAGCATGATAATAATCAAAAGACCTCTTTTACTGATAGTTAATCTCCAAATCTGTCACTTTTAGTTTTTTTTCATCAAAAAAAACCTTTTTTTCATCAAAAAAAACCTTTTTTTCATCAAAAAAAACCTTTTTTTCAACAAGGGACAAAATTATTAGGTTTTAATGGAATAGATGAAATAATGGACTGTCAGTATATGCATGCCTAAATTGCTCACGTCTTGATAATGCGTATGATAAAAAATAAATTAAAATAATTTTTTTATGCATGTGGCATATAATTTGATATTTTGAATTGCACAAGTGGAACAAATGGAAGAAATTATAAAATTAGCTTTCTATATTTTAACCAATGTTTAATAAATTAATTCGTCATATTAAGTTTTATATAAAATATAAAATAAAATTTATAATAATATTAACTGTCTTGTCTTATAAAAAAATAGAAAAATCATTTAACAATTGCCTTAGTTGGTCCGATAAAATCGAAAAGAATTTTTACAATATTATTTTTATTGCAGGAGTTATATGGTATAATTTTAGGGTGGCTATGAGTCCAATTAAAATTGTTATTTGAATATTAAGATTTATGTCCCCAGGAGTTACATGTGTCATATAAGACTAGTGAGTTTACATCATCTTTCGCACAGCATATTCATGATTTGCATGAAGAGATTAGGAAAAATTTATTTTTAAATTATGCTAAGTATAAAATTAATGTAAATTCCACATACAAATATCATGGATATAGAACAGTACATGAAAGCCATTTTAATAATTCACATTAATTTTTAAATTTTTTTTAAAAAGCCTCTATCTTTTTTACAGTAAGTTTATTAGACTTTTCATAGGAAAATTTAACTGAATTTGCATGGACCAACACATAAAATTTCTATAACTTTGTTTTTCTAAATTAACCCAATATATCTTACCATGACCTACTAGCTTCATCTTAGCAAATCTAATCCTGTTCAGGTTAGACATAGGCTGCCAGTCAAAAATTATTATCTGTATATTAAGAGAGAGATGTTGACTCAATTGTAATTTTATACCAGATCAGCCGTTTTTAGTAGAGCTAGGCTCAATTCGAAATTAAAATTTAAAAACTTTCGAATTGAGTTTGATTTGAGTCTACTAAAATTTTATTAAATTCGAGTTGAATTGAGCCTAATTATAAGTTATATTTCTCTATAAAAATACCTATTATTCTTATTAAATATATTAAAATACAGTGTTATAAATTCACTTTAAATTTTATACATATAATTCTAACATCATCTCTTTTACATAAAATATTATACCATATTTATATATAAAATTATCTCAATTACATTTTAAAAAATTTTAAATGTATATATTTGTAAGAATATCGAGTTGAATAGTTGATTATAAGATGAATTAATTTCATTTTGAGTGGGCTAACTTTAAGCCTGAATAAAATCACTTTAATTTCGAGTTAAACAAAAAACAAGGTAATTTTAATTTTTGCATAAATTGCCACCCTATATGGTTCAGCAACTGCTTTAATCGAATTTAAGATATAAAATAGAATACATTTTATTAAAAATTATGTTGACTAGTTGAATGTGAGTAAAAATATAACTTTATTTATATGATATAAATAAGTATAAATTACATGAAGTTAACACTATGCAGTTTATCATTTATAATATAATTATATAAATATGTTATATTATAATTAACAAAATAATTCTATTATAATAATTAATAAAGATAATGTTTTTATACAACGCTAATAAAATATCATAAATATGAAAAACGAATAAATTTCTCAAATTATTTTTCTTCCTGTTAAATTTTTTTAATCTTACGAAATTTGTGATTTTTATAAAGAAAAAATAAATCGCAAATTGAAATGTTTTAAATAGCTCTTCATATCTTTGCAACACATTCTTATAAAAAAATTTAAATATTAAATTAATTAAAAAATTTATAGGCCATCATTAGAACATAAAAATTTTAATTGAAATAAAAATTTAGAGAAATTTACAGGCTTCAGAGTATTTCTCAAAACTGAATGAATCCCAAATTCCAATCAAACAAAACCTGCACTCGGATGCATTGCTGCATATATTCTTTCAGCAGATGTCGTCGTATCGACCGCCAGAAACCTCAGTCCGGCGGCCGGAGACAACCTCCGGGCAGCAAGAACATGAACCGATCCGCATTCTCGATCAAGAACTGCGGCAAATGCACCGCCGACGCCGACTTCAGTATCGGTCCCATCTTCTTGATCAGATCCCTGAAGCTGTACTCCTCCGGCAGCATATCGAACAGATCCCCACCTTCGCATATGATCCTCTGAATCCTCCCGTGATCCAGGAAGCTCCGCCGCCTCACCCGGTCGGCGTGGCTGTACGCCCTCATCTTGAACACGAAATCCTCGATCTTCCTAAAGCAGAAGCTGCAGTGCCAACCGGAATCCGCCAGAATGAAATCACTCCGCCGGGAATGCCGGTACGCCATTCCAGGCCGGTACAAGTTCGCCGTCGCCCGCCAGCTGCTGAAATCAACGGGGAACTCGAAGGAGTAGAGATAATGCTTCAGTTCCAGATGAATCACTGGCGGGACGCCGTCGCACCACCGGAGAAGCTGCACGGTGTGCGGGCTGGGGATCTCGTCGGCGTCAGCCATGATGACGAGGTCGCCGGCTGCCGCAGATTGGCGGAGAAGGGAGTTGAAGGCGGAGCGCTGGATGGACTCCATTCGGAAAGATGTGGGAGGCGACTGGGGATCGGGAAGGGGGGTAAAGCTTCCGTAGACGATCTTGTCGGCGGCGAAGTCGAAGCGGCGGATGTTCTCGAGGAAGACGAGGGGTTTGGGGAAGCCGGTGAAGGTGGAGTTGGATTCGAGGAGGAGGAACAGGTCGACGAAGGGGAGGAGGGAGTGAAAGCGGATTTCGAGAAGGTCGAGCTCGTTGCTGAAGAGAACGGCGTCGAGGACGCGGCGGGGGGAAGAGCGGGGAGACCAGCCGTGGAGGCGGCAGAGGACGGGGATGGAGACGTTGTCGGCGTGGAAGTGGTGGAGGCGAATGAAGGGGCGGGGAGGGGAGTCCCAGAGGGGGCGGAGGAGGGAGGGGAGGTGGTGACGGTGGAGGAAGAGGATGGAGGCGAGGGAGGCGGCAGAGAGGAGGTAAAAGAAGAGGCGGGGACGGCGAGGGAACATGGTTCGGGGGTTCGCCGGAGGATGGGCGGTTTTTCGGGCCATAGGAGCCAAGGGTTACGAGTCGCCGGCGCGGCTATCGACGGCGGTGATGAATCGTTGGAGATATGCTTGGTTTTAGAGTTTATTTACCAGTCTACCCCTCTATTGATGGTTTCCAGAAGGTGCAGTAATAAAAATAAAAATAAAAATAAAAAAATAATTCTGTCAAAAAAAACTTTTAGATGGGTTAAAGTTATTACAATAGAAGCTGCGCAACATCGCCTGATTTTCGAGCCCAACGGCGGTCGATCCGAAAAGCATTCGTGTTCGTGGCGAAACAGCGAGCTAACTTTTGAACGAATCAGGTAATGACATGTATATCCTCAGAATAGATGTGAGCAGTGGGCGGATCGGGCTTGGCATGGGTCGTGCTTAACCAGGCTTTGATTAAGTCAAATCGGGCTCGAATCGGGCTTAGCTCAGCTTACGGGCCTACTTTTATTATCAAGCCCGCACATTTAGCTTGGCATGGCCCGGGCTTAACCGGGCTTTGACTAAGTCAAATCGGGCTCGGCTTGGACTTAGCTCGGCTTACAGGCCTAATTTTATTACCAAGTCTGCCTAATGTGCGGGCCAGGCTACCCACGGGCTTTGTTTGCTTCGAAATTTTTTTTGGACGAGAGAAAAAATATTTTATTTTTTAAGTTTAATTTTAAAGAACTTTATTTTTATATTAAAAAATATATAAAATATAAAATAAAGTTAATTCTAATATTCATATTTGTGTTAGATATATAATAAAATTGATTTTTATAGTTAAAAGTTTTGTTAGACAAAAAAATATCTCGAACCAAACGAAGCCAAAGTATCTGAAATTTATATCCAAACATAATTTAAGTCCTAATCATTCTGGCATACTATAATATTGCTATTTACGTTTTTCATAATTATATATTAATATAATTTTATTTAAGTTGATAATTATAAAATTCAATAATATCTTTCTTATAATATTAATTTAAAATAATTAAACAAATTAATGAGAATCCTAAACTAGTAAGTTCCATATTTTCATTTAATTTCTTCAATAATCAAAGAAAAAAATTAGAATCTAATAAATATAATTTCAATAATATCTATTATAATATAAACATCATCAAAAGAAGTATATATGATAACATCATTATTTTCAATATGGGAGGGCCGGATTTGGCGCAGGCCGGGCTTAATCGGGCTCTGATTAAGTTAAATCGGGCTCGGGTCGGGACAAACCCGAATATCAGGCCAAAGTAAATGAACAAACCCGTTTAAAATTTAGATGGCTTTGGCTAGCCCGTCGGGCCACCCGCCCAATGCCCAGTCTACTGTAGAAGGGTACCTCGAACTGGGTAGGAATTTTTTTTTAATTACATACGTTATTTCTAAAGATTTAAATATATAATTATAAATAGCATTTTTTATATTAATTAATAGCTAGATTTTTATTTTTTTAATCAGATAAATTATTTAAATTTTTTTAAATTTATCCCAAAAAATGAAATTTCTAATTATATGTTCAAAATATAACATAATATATATAAATATCTGATTTTAAAAATTAATTGAGCAAACAATTTTGTATTTTTAATATACATTATTTATACAACGTTAATAACAAACTAAGCGGGTTAGGGCGGATGCAAGTTCTAGAAGAAATTAGGTAAAATATAAATAATAGTCAATAATCAGTGGGGCAATTATGGCTTTTATCAAACCCAATTTAAATTAATCTCATTGTCATTTCTGCTTATATTACTAGGTAGCATAAATAAGAAAAAATTAGAGAAAAGAAAGATCAAAATAAATAAATAAATAAAATATAAAATATAGTTTTTGATAATTTGAAAGTATAATTAAAATAAAAAATTGGGTATGAAGTTATGAATGAAAATTGGAAAACATGTGTTTTTCTAATAAATGTATACTTTTGAATGGATGTATGATAAAATTGAACATGAAAAGTGAGACTGATTATTTCCTGGAATTGAAAGAACTAGACCTCTTTTATTGTGGAGCATACGGTAACAGAAATTAGGAGATATTTGAAGTCTTTGATAATTATTTTTTTAGGCTAAATTACAAGTAGGTCTCTGCTATTTGATCATATGTGCAAGTATGTCCAAAATCGCTCAAATTAGTTCATTAGTTTTAGGTAATGTGCAACTAGGTCTAAAATTTAGATTTTACAGTAAAAAAAGTATGAAATGACATTTTTACCCTCAAAATTTTCTCTCTTTTCTCTCTCTCTCTTCTGATTTCGCACTCACTAGCGAAATGGAATCGATCTTCCTTCATTCACCACTAACAGGAATCATGAAGGACTCCATTCGAGCAAGAGAGTGTGAAATCGGAAGAGAGAGGAGGAGAGAGAAAATCTTAAAGGTAAAAATGATATTTCATATATTTTTTTATTGTAAAATCTAAATTTTGGACCTAGTGACACATTACCTAAAACTAATGGACCAATTTGAGCGATTTTTAAAAAGTTAAACCTACTTGCACATATAATCAAACAATAAGAACCTACTTGCAATTTACTCTTTTTTTAATATTAGAAGAGACGTCAACGAAATGCCTAGACAACTTCTGATTTTTATTTTTGATGTAAAAGATCACAATTCTTGTAACTAGTTTGTTGGTTCCTCCTTTGTTATATTGTTTTGAAGTTTAACCATTAATTTAAATTAGTTAATGACTAATAATTTTTATTTAAGTTTGTTAATCTTAGGAAAAATTTATTGTCATTAAGATAAAATAGTTTTTGTCTCAAATGTGAATCTAATTGTTATATTTTAAGCAATTGGGCAGATAGAAGTTTAAGCATGCAATCTTATAAAACTATAACTCCACTATCTTTGATTGATCAAAGTGAGTGAACTATTACTACTTGATCGATCAAAGTCAACTGCTTCAGAAAGAGAACTTAGCTTGATTAATCAAATTGATTTTGATCAATCAAAGACAGTAGATTTTTAAGCTTGATCAATCAGAAGATTCTTATTAGCTAAGATCTTTGTAGGTGTTGATTGATCAAACATGACCAGAGTCTAGCCGTTAGACTCTAACAGCTAGCAGTTTAATCGATCAAAGGCCACCAGCTCATAGTTTTACTGGCTGTTGGAGCCTCTCCTATTTAAGAGGTAGAGTAGTTTCTTGAGTTTCTTCTCGACATTCTGTACACTCAAGTACTCTCAACTAACTCACTCACCTCTCACAAATTCAAAAAATGATCAAGTGCATTTAAGAGGTGATTAAGTAAGGATTCAACTCTTTGGTACTCAAGCTCTCTCTCTTCTTTTCTCTCACATTCAAGCTCAACTTTTGAAGGGAAGAATGAGTTAATTTCTTCTTTTGTTTTATAATTATTTCTCATCAAATTCTCCTCCTTCTTGTGCTTATTTATAACTTTTGTAAAGAGGAAAAAAATATTTATAAAAATTTGATATGTTAGAGTTTGGTGTGCAGTTACTAGTGTACAAAAGCCCTAGGGGCTGGTTTTAGATTTTCTTTTAAGGGTCTCTCCGCATAAGAGCAAAAGAGTTTTAATTAATAACAGTTTGTTTGCTTAGTTAGTTGTCGTGGACTAGACTCCAGAGTAAGCCAAACTACGTTAAACTTCATGTGTTGTTCTTCTTGTTATATTTTTATTTTCTTTTGCTTATGTTGTTATTTTGTTATTATTATTTTTATACTAACGCTTATATTTAGTAAATTTAAATTTATTAAAATTTTTATTAAGAGTCTATTTACCCCTCTCTAAATCTATATTGATTCTATATAATTGACTACTTGTAATATTTTTGTTCTCCTATATTTATAAAAAAAAGGAGATCTAAAAAACATTTAACAAATTTTTTAAGTGCTTAACTATTACATTAGAATCAACCACTAAAGACTACTGAAATAAATATATCATTTCATATTAACAATATAAAAAATAAAAAAAATTACTACATACTATTTAAAATTTTATATATTATTCATTTATTACTATCTTCATAAAACTTAAATTATACGGTGATATATATTTGAATAGAAATATAATATTCAAAAATATTTTTTGATATATATACAAATAAATGTTTAAATTTATTTATTTATTTTTAAATTAAAACTTAAACATTAAATTTTTTTATGTCTTGATTTATGCATGATGTTAATTTTATGTTGAGGTATGTAAAATTATGAATTAATGTTAATTTTATTTTTAAATAAGTATATATATATATTAAAATAAATTAGAATTATATGTGAGTGATAAGATAAAATTTAAAATGATTGTGAAATAAACTAGATATATTAGAAATAAGGTGAATTGTAGTTTATATTTTTGGGACCATTAATTTTGCTTTGATAAAAAAAAATAAACTATTAATTTAGCTACTTTATAGTTCTAAACATAAAGATATATATTTTATAGTTTTAAAGTTTAAATTTTAGGAAATTGAAGTTTCAAAATCATAGTCCGTGAATTTAATCTGACGAAATGAAAATTTTGAGGGTTAGAAGTAAAAATGTTTTTTTTTACATTGAAATAATAAATAATAAATATATTTTGAAGGTCTAAATTACAATTTACTTGCGACACTGCCGTTTCACCGCCGAGCTCGAACAATCATTCAGTATCCGCGGCGGTGGCGACCAATTCCTTCATCCCTGTCCTTCACAAGTTCCTCCCTGTGTTCTTCCCGCTGATCTACTCGAAGGCAGCAAGAAAGAGGCAAAGCAGTTTTGTGATTCTCATCATGCCCCCAGATCCGGATTCAGGCGAGCAGAATGGCTTGGGTTTGCTTTGCGTGAACTGTGGATGGGGCGTCGCGAGATTGTTCGTGCAGTATTCTCCGGGCAACATCCGTTTGATGAAATGCGTGAGTGAACCTGCTCGTTGAAAACTTCTCCGTCTTTGATTCCTTTAGCTCGCTTTTGCATTCATTCCGGATTGTTGGTGCGTTTGACAGGATAACTGTAAGGCCGTGGCCGATCCGTATATCGAGTGTGAATTCATGGTAAGTGGATTTTCCAACTTCAGTGTTGCCTGAAACGTGGATATTGCTCTACTTTGTGCTCTTATCGCCGATGAGGGAACGGTCCAATATAAGGCGTGCCAAAAAGGAATCATTTTCGAAGAAGTTTATCAACTATTTTAGTAGTCTGCACTCGAAATTGGTTTCTCATAGGGATAAACAAGTGTTTTTTCTCCTAGTTCCAGCTCAAACAACTTTCTAGATTTTAGGGTTTTCTGAAGTTTATTCTATAAGAGGCAGTTTGGTTTGGGGGTAGGATGAGCTAACTCTATATAGCTGGCCCCTATTAATAACCCAGATTTATATTTGAATGATAATATATTTGCCAGTTTAATAACTTAACCCAGGATAACAAATATAAGAAGATGGTAAATAGAAAACAACCACCTTCGAAATGCATAATCTAATTAATAAGCTATTATAGAATTTGCTTATTCCACCATATATAATTAATATTGATTCCTACTGAATTAAGTTCATGATCTAATTAATAGGCTAACAAACAACTACAGAAATAGTATAATGTTTAAGATGAAAAATAGAAAAAATTAAAGTCACAAATGTTCATCTAACTCAACGGTCTCCTAAAAGCGATTATCATCATCATCGATTTATTGATTTTTACAACAAATAAATTATAATTAGTAATGATCATAATAATTTAGTAAGATACTTAAATAATAAATATATAACACAATTGACTTGACTCCTTCACAATTGTTTGATGATGCTTGTTCGGATAATTTACCATGTTCGTTATTCACTTATGAATATATAAGCTGTCGAGTCTTCATCTTCTTCATCATCATCGAAATCCTCATCTTGCTTTTTGTCAGCCTTATGCATGTTAAAGTATGTATCATAACTCATAATCATAATATCTACCAATATAATTATGCAATATACAATATTCAAGTACAATATTTGCTTATATACTAGAGGGGAATAGTTTCATATTAATCTTAACAAGTTGAACTGTTTCTTTAATGTACAAAATGTGTGCTCAACTATGTTTCTGAGTTGAGTGTGTCTATGATTGTACAGCTTCTATGGAGACTCGTATCTTCGTTATGTACGATTATAAAAACTACTTAAATGATAGAGAACGCGACATGTTGGTGCCAAAAGTTTGTCGTTATTAGCATATCTAGAATTAACCAAGTACATCCTTTCTGATGTGTTCATAAAAAGAGAAAAAATTATTTCACATAAAGGACCAAATAGAAAATATTATTCAACTTACCTTGTGGCATTGAAAAACCACTGTGCTCGATTGCCTATTTAAGAACATACATGTCAGCAGCCGATCCTTCTCACTAAATTATAACAAATACAAATTGTCGATCAAAAGAGACAGCAGCCATAATATTCGGTGATATAAAATCTTCCCTGTTTCTATATCGATTTTGCTTGCAAACAAGAATTATTATAGGAGCATGTGAGCACGAAGAATATCTTTAAAAATTATAACCATATGTTTAATATGCTAATCTAGGCTTCTTTTGTGTGGTACCTTCAGCGATGCAAACTTTGTTTATTTTCTGCATTATCTAGCATTGGTTACATGAAGTTTCACTATATCTTATACTTGATTTAAGAAAAATATGTTGTAAAATAATATGCTGAAATAACTAAAAATATTGAAAAAATAAAAAACACGAAAAACTTAGCATCGAGGTGTGCAAAAATGTTGCTCTTGAGAACTTTTTATGCCTTTCAGTACAATATATTAGTGCAGAAGTTACTGGCATTTACTAGGGTACAAGGATGCCTCCCATGCAGCATGAACTCGTTGGTGAGGTTTTTTAGTATTCAGTCCACATAGAAAAAAGTTGGAAGACCAAAAATTTAAAAGATTGAAGAGTGATGAAGCATTCTAATGTGTGCATCGAATGGCAGTATGGGGACACTTATTAACCTTGCACATGCATACATGTTGCATTTAAACGTCTTCAAGCCATCGTTCACACATTCATACGACCGGTTGACCTCAACGTTCACAGTCCCATATAATGAAATGCAACATTCACAGTCCCATAGTTACTTTAATTATCTTTGAAATACTGTTAAATTTTCTACAAAGGAAGCTTGTAGAGTTTGTGAGTTGGCAAATTTTGCTTGTCCAGATTATTTTCATTGATCTGATATTGCACAAGACAAGAGCCTACCGGCATCTGTTGTACAATATGCTGCATGCGAAAACTAGTGACATCAAGGTATTGCTTATACTTTACCTTTGTTCAAGTACATGAGTAGTAATCCTATTCACAAGTGATGGTTACTTTGCTGTAACTAATTCTTGATGCAATTTATTAAAGGTATAATTAGTTTGTTATCTACAGGCCCCTTGAGTTACATTGTTTCTTGATATCTTTTGATCTTGTATCAACAGATTTCTAAAAGTAATTGTTTTGGCATCATTTCGATTTGATATCCCTTTCTTTTTTCCTTTTTATGCAGGATGATATCGTAAGCCTTTCTTTTTTATTTTTGTACTTTTAGTTAGCTACAGTACTATAGCTATTTTTTAATGCCATTGATCCCTCAAGAACACATTACCCTGTGATAGTTATATTGATCCCTTCTATCTCTAACTGATGACACTTCCTTTTTTAGGGCATATTGTTGAAGTCAAGCTTAATGTTTCTCATCTTAGATGCTTGTATCCTTTGTCTCTTTCAACTGAAGTATGTTATTCAACTATTCCATCTCCTCTCATGTTATACTGAAGAAGCTTAACACATGAAGTCAGAGTCTCACTCTTGATGAAAGGTGATGATAGTTGGGATCTGTTGACTAGCAATATGGCCTTTACCCGGACATGCATTAAGGTGCTAATTTGTGGAGATGAAATTTTGATGTTTCATCCATGTATTTTATTTGGGTTGTTCTCTATTCAGGTACTGTTGGATGTTCTCTTTGGAAATTTCATCTTCATATCTGTTTTATGGCTTGCTGTAATGCTTCTTCTCAAACTTAAGTATGATGAAAGCAGGTAAAATTTACTTTTACAGCAAAATTACAAGTATTCCATCCATGTTAGCTTTACACTATCAGTTTTCTGTCCTAAAACTTTTTCTCCCTCAATATTACTTCTCTACTTAATGTATGTTCGTACTTGACCGTTTTATGATAAATCAATATCATGCCTTGTTCAACTGGTTATTCAATTATTGTTTTTATTCCTTTTTCCTGGGCTCACGTAGGATTACTATTCGAGATTTCACTTTAAAGTTAAAGTGAGAACAATTATTCTTGGCAAATATTTAGTGGGGATGAATTTGGATCCAAACGTAACAGAAGTATTATTTGAGAACTTTACATATTATATATTCAACATAGAATTAGTTCACACATGGAAAATAATGAAATGTCAGTGGCTATATTGTGTCAGTAAGACTGCAATTTGATTAGGAATTATTTTGAAAGTCTTCACAAAATGAAGGAATTAGGACTATCATTATCCATGCGTATATACACATATACATCCATATGTATATTCTTGATTGATCAAGTTCAAAGGCCGACGTAACTCAACGCATACCTAACCCAAAATGTTCGGGTCCTGATTCATCCACCTGAACCTGGATCTAAACAAAATTAGCTCAGATTTGTCTAGTCGTCCAACCAAATATTCTTCTCTGTCTTCATTTTGTCCATTACTTAAGATATTAAATAACTCAACTTTGTTAAATTGGTAGGTATAAAAAGATCATGCTGGCAATTCTTGTTTCAAGCTACTTCAAGATATTCCTTTTAGCAATGATGGTATATGCATCTGTTACCAAGGATGTCTTAATTATGAAATGCTTACTTTCTTATCTTTATGCAGTTGTAATTTAAAAGTTCTTGATCATTTCCTTGTTCAGATTTGGGAATTCCCATCCTCTGTCGTATTCATTGTCGATATCTTTGTTTTATCATCGAACACGGTGGCCTTCAGTGGTTTGAGCTCGAATCTGTTGTGTTCATAGTTTTTTATAAAGTCTATGAAGTTGCTCCATTTTCCTTACGCTAATCTAGTGTCACTCTGTTTGCTTAATGTGTTTCACAGTTATAACGCAGTTAAGGACCTCCACATGCATTGCGCTCTTCTTCACTGCCCATGCTGCCAAATTCTTGGCTTCCCGCTGGCTACAGACTGTTCTGTAGTACTTTTCAGGTACTTGAAACAACATAAATCAACCTGATTGACTTTCCATTCAGATTAATTCGATTTTTATTTCTATTATTCTATGATATTGTTGAGAATGGATGTGACGCCCGTGGCCGAAGAAGATGGGGAGTGATCGCCGGGTGATGTCCTAAGAGAAAGAAATCACTGAGGCAAAGTGCGGCTCCTGGCAGGCTTCTAGACCGAACAATGAGCGGTGAGAGGGACACATGAATGAATCGTCCCATATCAGAAAGGGAGGGAGATCCTGAGTTGTATAAGTAGATAACGTAATCTCAAATAGTAGAGGCGCCTTTTGGGGCAAAATCGTGAGGCTAATAATGAAAAACTCTATAGTTGAGCATGCTTGGGCTGGAGTAGCACTGGGATGGGTGACCTCTTGGGAAGTGCTCAAGTCACGCAGTTTTTCTAAAGCTAAAGCAGACAATACCTGTACAATGAGATCACAAGATGTTACAATGGATCTCTTGGTGCAGTTGTGCTGCATCAGTATCTCTTTAAGCTCACAAAGTTAAATCTAAGACGTTCCCTGCAATATATATGAGCTTAAACCTTATATATCAACCTTCCATAAAGTCCATTATCTTCAAATTCAGATGCATTAGGTACATGATAATTGTATGAAATGATTTTGAGGAAATTGTATCTACAATCGAACAAATAACAATAGTGTACATAAAACACCAATATTACGCATCACCAAAGCAAAAATCGCGGTATAACATCTGTTAAAGATATCAAGGATCTATTTATTTTAATCCATTTTGTGAAAATAAATAGACAATTGAGTAATCTCAACCGCAAGCTTAGGTTTAGTGGAATGTTTATCATTTGCATGTTTTTGTTATCGCAACTGAGAACCTGGGATATGTTTAGCAGCTTCACAAAATCTGGAATATTTTTTTTTACTCACAATCTCTCATATCTAATACAATTTTTAGATAGTAAAAATAATTTTATTTCATATCCGGCATAAAGTCCAATATAAAATAATAATTTACACATACTTTAATATAATCATCAACTTTATTGTACTTATTACACAAATTCCAACATAACAATCTAATATTATTTTAAATCAACAATCATTCCCATTACACGACTATAAAATATTTATTTTGAATTGAAGAGCTTTTTAATGGCTAATTTCTTTTGTAGTTGTAGTCTATAATGTCTATGAGCCACAACCTTCAATCTTTGAAGTTTGACGGTTTGTGACAACTAAGTTGGTTGATGTGAATTCATGTTCATAATATCTCCAACATTAGCTGATGAAGATTCTTATACTTTTGTGAATTGGTACATATTTAATATTCATAACTATTCAATTAGTGTAATTTACATGGCACATTAAATTAGAGTGCAAGTTTCAATTAAGTTTCAATTTAACTAGATTGCATGTTTTGAATTTGATTGTGATAGTAATTTGTAGACTATCATGTCTTCGACCAAATGAGGCAGAATCACATGTCTAATATATAATTTGATTAGTAGTATTAATTGTCATGTATGTAAGTTCTTCAGAATCATTAGATTAGATTTATTGCTCGCCCTATATATCTACACATATATACTGCTATGAGTTTTTATGCATTGAACTGCTTGCTCGATCACAAATTTGATTGTAGATTCCCTTCTCAGTTTATGTTGGAGTTACATTTTCTACTGTTCAAGCAGCAGGAAAGAGTATTACACCATATTTTGTGGTAAGTTCATTAACCTTCCTGACATAGAATTTATGCTAGCTCGCACTAAATATGTAATGTAAGTATTAAAATGCCCGTTACAATGGGTGTCAAGCTACAAGCTTTGAGAAACTTTGATGTGTTCCCGCGAGCTGAAGAGCATCTCTTGCAGAAGACATCTTCTGGGGCCGTAGGTATGCTTTTGCTCGGCCGATTTCAATCCAAACATGTAATAATCGTTTCTAGTATTTTTTTCTATTGATTTCATAGATTATGGGTTTATTTTGAGACATACTTATCTCTCACCTATAAGCATTGGTACTTTTTGTCTTCTTTTGTAGTGTCTATCATTGGCCTTTTCATAATGGCCACCTTGTTTGTTCACGAGCTAAAGTATTATCTCACAACATATACAGTACATCAGGTAGGCAGAAGATCTTTACAACTCCTTGTGTTTTCTGATAGACATCATTTACAAGTCACACCAATCGATCTATGTAGGCATTGGGCATTTTAACTTACTGATTGTCTGATTGATGAATATTTATCTTCTGTAGGGAACATGTCAGGTGCCAAATGTTGGTAGCTTCTGTTTTGTGTGAATTAGGTTTATTTGCTGCAATTGTTGTATATTGTACTTGCCATGCCCATGCATTCTACTCTGAATTTTCCATCATTCTGAGTCTATAATGCATCAGCAACTTACCATGATAATGCAAACCTATGATGTCATTCCTCAACACTACTAATGTTTTCGCAAGTTTGTCTTCATGATAAGAGGGAATTACACCATCATGAGCTATGTAGATGATTGAAGATTCAAATAGTATTGGAAAAGCAAGTGGCTCATAAAGAGAATGCTCAAAAATGTTGAAAAATTGGAAAATTGAGCTCAAATCCTTCCATGATGGCAAGAGGTGGGTTAGAGCTACCAATATTATTAGTAGAGAAGATCAAAGTGAGACAGTATATATTTGTTTAAAGCTAGTCGTTTATCGAATTGATTGATATGTAAAGGCTGCGACATTGTTTTCAACTGAGAATTTTGAATCGACTCATTTTTGAGGTGCTTTGATTGCTTATAGTTGCAGAGCCCATGTTTCTGTTGTGCTTGAAATGTTTCTGTGGCATTAACTGCCATTCGACATTAATTGCTTTGCAAAACATGAACTTCAAATTAGATTTACTAGAATTTTGAATCGACTCATTTTTGAGGTGCATTAATTTACTCTTCCCATCCATGTAAATATGACATTCCCTGCGTTACCCTGTGAAGGTTAGTTTGGCATGTACTTTACTCTTTTAAAAATTCATTATATAGATTTTCCAGATATTCCATTGAATTGATGCATTTCGTTCGGTCATTTTTCTCAGTCTTAAGCATGGATGCCATTGACCTTTCTGGAAAACACGAAGTTGATTTGGATACACATATTTGGAAGGTAGATTAGTTTTCCAACTATTTGGGAAAAATTGTCATAGATTTGTTCTGTGACTCGGATCTTGAAATATTGATTGAATTTGTACTCTTTTTTGGCATTTTAGTGTAAGAACATGCTTGTCTTGCTTTAAAGTTTTATACGGTGTTGTTTCTTTTCTCCTTCCATACTTTCTTCCTTTTCCATATGTCCTGATTATTGATACATAAGTTGAACTTCAAGTGGTTATCTTTCTTCTTTCTTTTACTCTGATGGCTTGTTTTTTCTTCACTCAAGCTCCGTGTGAGTAGAGAGGGTAATATCTTGGGAACATCCGAGTACCTGATAGAGATCTTGTTGAGAAGGAGCACTCAACTGAAAACCACGGTCATTGATTTTCTTCATATTATCCTTCTCCAGATTTCATCTTTGGTTCTATTATCTGTCTCATTATATTGCATATACAAAATAGTACTTTTAAGGTGGTTGCCCATGAAACCTAACGCTATAAAATTGTGATTGATTATATTCTGGCAGTGGCAGATGATAATAAAGATCGTCATCAGGATTCATCACATGAGAAACATGAACATCCCTATTTCTATTTTTGGTAGAAATAGAATCTATCTTCTAAATGTAATGAACATGATGGAAAATTAAGACACATAATTCAATGCTATGATTTGGGCCAAAATTTCACACCTTGCCTGCTGTTGCTCGAAGCAAATTGCCACAGAATTTAAACAAGATTCGTTCTAACGGCAATGATGATGATCCTGTGCTGCTTGAAATCCAAAAGCCAGTGTTGTTACCTGAGCCGGGGATTCGGAGGTCTTCAAAACTAGTTGTTGGTGACAGCACTGGATTCGGGAGGACGATATCGAAAATGTCTATGGATATGGCTCTTACGCACATGGTATGATTTTATTTTTATGTTAATTGTTCTGTTACAATTAAAATTTCAACGTGGAGATTATCACATTATAACTTGCTTGGAATCAAATAAAGATCATAAAAATGTGCCATGCCTTACATTTTGTGGCAACGCCAACTCCTAGAAAACATATACAATATTATTAGTTTCTTTATTAACAAAGAAGTTTATGTTGAGCAACCATCCGGTTTTATCGACTCTTTTTTTCCGAATCATGTATTTAAACTCAAAAAAGCTCTATATGGCTTGAAGTAAGCACCCCGTGCTTGGTATGAGAGATTAAGAAATTTCCTTGTAGAAAATAATTTTATCAAGGGGCAAGTTGATGCAACATTGTTTACAAGGAAACATGATGAAAATTTTATTGTTGTATAAATCTATGTGGATGATATTATTTTTGGTGCTATTAATGAATTTTTGTGTGAGGAATTTTCCAAGCGTATGTCTAGGGAAAGCATAAAATTCGGCAAATATAATATTTTATAAAATTATCCCGTATTCAAAAAATATCAAAAAGCTTAGGGTTTAAGGTTAAATCTAGCAAGCCTAGAAGATGTTGAAACAATGGCAAACCCCGGCTCAAGATATTTACAATCTATCATTGATAGGGCATGGCAGGGTCCAGGCGCCTATCAATGATATTTTTTTTTTATATCAAAAATAGGTTAGATATTACTATTGATCACTTGGCTTGATATTTAAAGCAAATTCAATTGCGAGTATTCAGTTAAGTTACTCCAATGAGATCTTTTAATATAGACAATATTGTTATCAAAAAGATAGATATATCCATCTCTCTTTCTTAAATCAGTCCCTTGCTATGATAGAGTAGTACTGAAATAAGTGATCCTCTTAGGAAGTATTTACGTCACGTGTAGGTCTAAGTCATGAATGAGCCTAGTTTGAGCGAATTGAATTTGTCTTGACTCAAACTCAAAGATTTCAAGTTCAAATTGAATTTGATTCAAATTAAAAAAAAAAAAAAACTTTTTTGGTAAAAGTATTCAGTAAAATAGCAGTAAAGTGGGCACCCGATGTTATATTTGGAGCTTACCCGTGGCTCTTGTAGCCGCAATTTGTCAAGTAATCCTAAAAAGCTTTTCTGTTATGGTGACCCTAATATTAAATATAAGGTCTTTGAGAGGATAACTTAATATGTTCTCAAGAAAATATCACTAGATAGTACCCTCCGTACTACTGTAATAGTGTGGGTTTGTAATAACTTATTCAAGCATTCGATTACAAATATTACTTAGGGTGATAATCACATAATCAAACATAATATAGGATTATTAATAATATACTGGAGGAATTGCTTATATTAACCTGAATGTGCGCCAAAAACTTATTATAAAACTGGGCAGATAATTCTCCTCACTGACTTTTCTGTGATAAAGTATGTTAATATAAGTAATGAGGATCACCTGCAGTGATAATCACATAATTCACCCTAATATTACTCAGGGTATTTAATTATGCTATTAGTTAATATAGCAAATTATGTTTACCTGAATATTACAAATATAGTATTTAAAATAAATATGATTCAGGCTATAACGAATATTACTTCGGCACAAACTGGCTAATTTTATCTTTGTGTGCCACGAGCAGAATACCATGCCTTACATTGAAGCCCACTCAGTAACATATGATGTTATGTTACTGACTTAAGAATAACTCTATGTGATAAATAATGGAAGTAGAATGGAAGTACTATTCCGCATGATTTGAATGGTAAAAATTCTTATGCGAATTTTTGATATTACATTTATATCAACGGGCTTACCCGGCTATCTGAAAATTGCCGCACTTACAGGATGACTCTATTATATTTGGTAAACTTACTGCTACCAATAAGTTTATCTTCCATGTAAGAGTCCTGTTCAGTAGTCTACACTGACCCCAATGATGCTTGCCACAGTGCTGACATTGTGGCTTGCCAGTGCTATCACCAGAGTTGCTTGGGCTAGTACTAGAGTGAAACTTCTTAGGTGTAGATCCAGAATAAGACTTGGATGCTCCACCCTTCTTTTTCGCAGCTGCTTGCCTCCGATTCTGTATAATCAATTGGTCTTGCTCCACTATGCTTGTCATGTGCACTTACAGGATATGCTACTAGTTATAACTCATTCAGACACGTACCGTGTTGAATACTGATTGAAAAATATTATCTAACTTGAGATTATCAAAATATAAGTTAGTAAATGACAATATATTTCTTTAAATTAGGGCCAAGTTGCTGAAAATGTGCTTGGATCCGCATGTCAATTATTGTAGTCTGGGTCAAATTGCTGAAAAACATTAACATATTTTTTGTAACAACCATACTTCGTTTTATCCTGGTCGACATGGATAAATTTCATCGTTCGCACCACATTTATATTCATATAAGCATGACATGGGTTTACGACTTAATATATCCATAAGTAAGAATTCTTATGATTAACATATAAGCATGACATGGATAAATCTCATCGTTCGCACCACATTTAGTAGGACTTGATTAAATGTTTATTGTTCTGCATTGGCATTATCCTGGTCCTAATTAAAACTAATATTGACCCTAATCAGTAATCTCAGGTGATATAAGTTAAGAATTTCAGATCAATGAATATAAACCCTATAAATTTTCACAATATTTATTATAAAACTTAGATCAATCCAAAATTCAATCCAAAATTCGATATTATATTTATCCCCAGAAAGTCCACCTTATCACTGACCCGGGTTTTATTACGGGTCCAGTTATTACTATTTGGGTAACAATAATTAACTAATAGCATAATTCTCAAGTTATCTCAAAATTCTATATTTCAACCGGGGCAGTTATGATGGGGCTTCTATAGTTAGGGATAGATATATTAAGCAGTACGTGCCGAAGTCAGTGATGAAGGCAGTCTTCTTTTCATCTTTCTTAGCCATCCGGATCTGATGGTACCCAGAGAAAGCATCCAGGAAGCTCATAACTTCGTATCCGAAGGTACGGTCTACCATCGTATCGATACGAGGGAGAGGGTAAGTGTCTTTGGGGCAGGTCTGATTCAATGTTCGAAAGTCCACGCACATTCTCCACTTCCCATTGGCCTTTTTCACCATGACCACGTTGGTGAGCCACTGAGGGTACTGAACTTTCCTGATATAGCCTACTCCGGCCAGTTTGTTGACTTCTTCCTTGATAGTGTCCTACCTCTCTCCTGTCATTACCCTTTTCTTCTGTGCTATAGGAGAGGCAGTCTTGGATATGTTCAGATGATGTTCGCAGACAGCCCTGTCAACGCCTACAACATCTTCGGGAGACCATGCGAAGACATCAGTGTACTCAGAAAGCAAGGCGGTAACCTTCGTCTGCTGCTTGTCATTCATTGAAGATGATATGTTTACAAGTTTAGCAGAGTCCAGCACTGGTCAAACTGGTAGCCCGAAGATAATCGGCTACCAGTAAGTGCCGAAATTACTTACACGAAATAAGAATTCGTGTAAAACAATAACTAGTTTCTATTGATAGTTTATGTGACACCAATTCGGTAAATATGAATTTGAGCCCATTATCTCAATTACACTTTAAAAAAATTTAAATGTACATGTTTATAAGAATATCGAGTTGAATAGTTGATTACGAGATGAATTAATTTTATTTTGAGTGAGCTAACTTTGAGCATGAATAAAATCGCGTCAATTTCGAGTTAAACAAAAAACAAGCTAATTTTAATTTACCCTATATGGTAGAAAAAAGGACGGCAATTTGAAAATTTCTTTAAAATTTAATAATAAAAATTTTTAAAAAAATCATCTGATAATTTTTTGTAAAATTAAAGATTTAGATGTTAATTCTTTTAAATTATAGATTTATATGATATTAAGCTTTAAATTTATTTTACCAAACAAAATAAGATATCTATGCTGATATTTGAAAGTCGGTAGTCAAATGTATATTCTAACCATAAAATAATTATATTAAATTATTGCATCATTTATATTTATATATGAAAAGTAGAAATGGACTCAAGTGAAGCTTAAATATTGACCCGAACTTCGAGATATTATTGATTTTCGAGTGAAAGCAGAATGACTATCGTGCCCTCCACATGCATGTTCCTTGTCGATAAGTCTATAAGGCCCTATTTGACGCGAGGACCAAAATAGGACTAAAACAGGACCAAAATAGTACTAATTTATAAAATAATAATATTTAAATATTTTAAATCGTTTTACACAAATTTAAATATAAAAACTATTATTTTACTTTATATACTCAACTATTTAAAATAAAAATATCAACTTTATTTCACATTCTAGACCAAAATATTCAAAACGAGTATTTTGATCTAAAATGTGAAATAAAATTTATATTTTTATTAAAAATTATTGAGTATGTGAAGTAAAATATTATTTTTTATATTAAAATTTGTGTAGAATAATTAAAATAATTTATTTATTATTATTATTTTTTTTTTTTAAACTAGTACTATTTTGGTCCTGTTTTGGTCCTCGCGCCAAACAGGGATAAAGATTCAATTCTTTTAAACACATCCACATTCGCGACCGAAAGTTTTTTTTTTTTTTAAAGATTATATTTGAAAGGCGAAAAGAAATTAATTTTGAGCATAACGTGTAGTTGTTTGAGTTTATTTTTTTTAAGAGATTAAAAGGTAATATTTGATATAATATTGTATTTTAAAATTTATGAAAAATTTAAAATAAAATTATATTTTTTTGAAAAAATATATAAAATATAAAATAAAAAAAAATTATATTTTAAAATTTATGTATGATATAAAATAAAGTAAATTTTAATATTAAAATTTGTGTATAATGTGATTCATGAAATTTATGTTAACTTAAAAAAGTTAATCAGGCAAACAAACGTCGATCATTAATTTATGCTCAAATAAAAGGAGAAAAATTAATTTACGCATGATTATTGTCTTTTCAGTGGAATTAGTAAGGCTCTGTTTGTTTGGCAGTTAAAAATTAACTTAATTTAATTTAAAACAGGTATACCATATTATATATATAATTTAATATTAAAAATTAATTTTATTTTACATTCTACACAAATTATTAAAATAATAATTTATATTATTTTATATATATATTTTTTTTAATTTAATAATTAATTTTATTTTATATTATTCATAATTTTTTAAAAAAAAAAATTATTTAAATTTAAATTTAATTTTATTAAATTAATATTTACAAACAAACAGGCTAATAATTTGATAGACTTTGTATGGCAGTTTGATGGAGAAAATTAAAATTAAATCTAATTGGAATTTGGACAATCATTATAAAAATTTAGTTGAAATTTAATGAATTATAAGATTGACTAAACGGATATTTAAAAAAACTGAATAATTTATCTGTCGACTCATACTGAAGAAACCGATATTTCTTTTATAACCAAGGAAAATTAAAGGCTATATTTGCTCTAATTATTTTTGTAATATTTGATTCAATGTTATTGTATTTTTATTTTTTTAAGAAATTGATTATTTGATTTGATGGTGTTATATTTAAATTATATTATAAATAATTATAAAGTTTTTAATTTAAACAATACCTAAATATTGCTAAAAAATATAGTTAATTTTATTAATTTATTATTATTATTTTTAATACAATAATTTTGAATTAAATAAATAAAAATTAGATATAATATTGTCATCTCGGTAACATTAACTCTTTAAATTAAACTCTATTATCTTAATTCAGCTTCATTGTTTAATAAGTAGATTTAAAGTTTAGTGCATCATGAATATTAATGCCCCTATTATATTTTTGCATGTATGACTTGCACTTTTGTTGGGGTAATTTCATTTAAGCCCTTAAGATTTACTCGATTTACCACATAGATTTATAATTTTGAATATGTAACGACCTCAGCTATTACCTCGGCCGTTACCCAATTTCTTTTTTTTTATCCTCAAATAATTTTACTATATCTTAATATAAATCTGTCCTCAATATACAATTAGTACATTACACCATAAATAAATATAAAATCCTGAACACAAATAATCTAAAATAATCTTCTAATTGTCTCTCACTCATGCCTCTTATGCTTGTGCTAAATCTGTAAAAATAGTGCCGAAAACAGCGTCAGTCCACCAACAGGACTCAGTAGGAGATATCAACTAACTATGGGCCACATAAATATTTAATAAAATTTTATGATCATACATTTATTATTTTGAGATTTAAGAGAATTATTATATGCATACACAGCAACATTCATGAACCAATATCAAATGAATAAATAACATAATAGCAATGGCTATGTTAATTATACGTACTTAAAATGTATAACAGAAGATATCAGATAAGAATACATAATATGAGTACTATCAAATAAATGAGCATGCATATCATGAGTTTCTTATGAACAATTGAACAGTATAAACACATGATAGATAATTAACACAATACGAATACTAAACATAAACAAGTGCAATATGATTAGCTTAATAATTGTAATGTACACCTGATAACAGAACAAATATATGATTAACAAGCAAGTTTCTTTTTAATTAATTTTATTTTACTCTTTTGGGCCCGTGATTTCTCGTACTACGCCTCAGCTGCCTTTTACATATTTGGGGATCGTCATCCCCTGGCCCCGTAGGCTATAGCCCATAATGGCAAAATATGAGGTCCTCAATCAGTTTTGGGAGTTTTCACTCCCTAGCCCAAAATGGAAATGGACGCCATCGCGCCTATATATCATATGCTCGAGCTAAGACAGGTGCGTAATCCCACAGAAATCACACTTAACTTTTAATTCATTGTCGCCTTTAAAATATTGATTTTAAATTAGCAAGCTCATACACTTGCCTAAATATTATATTATATTTTTTTTTGAATGTGACGATAAGTCCGTACACTTGCCCTCCCGTAGGTGTCACAAACACAAGTTAATGTATTCTCAACGAATGTGACGACAAGTCCGTACACTTGCCCTCCCGTAGGTGTCACAATCGCGAGTCAATATATTCACATTGAATGTGACGACAAATTCATACACTTATCCTCCAGTAGGTATCACAAACTTGATCATCGAATATGACGACATGTCCATACACTTGCCCTCCCGTAGGTGTCACAAACATAAGTCAGTATATTCACATTGAATGTGATGATAAGTCGTATATTTGCCCTCCCGTAGGTGTCACAGTCAAGGAAAATAAGCATATCATTGTATAACATATTTATCTCATTATTGAATAAATAAATAAAGTCAGCAATTAATTTATAATAATTTACATGCACTATATATTATCCAACTTTCATAATCCACCTTGTACATCATAACATCGATAATTTAATTTTAAGTTATCTCTCCTATTTGAATCAAATTTCTATAATAATCCAGTAATCACTAATAAAAATAATCATAATATCTTCAAAAATATTTCAATCTAAATTAATAAAGATCATGAACTCTCTATATATAATTTGTGAAACATTAATCAAAGTTTGATGAGAGTATTATTAGAGCTAATAATATAATTATAATTCATATTTGAGCCTCATATTAAAATAAATCAAATTGAATCATGATCAACTCCAAATTTCACATTTATATTTTATGGTTATAAAAATATCATCACTATTCGAATTAAATCATCTATCAATAAATCTATTTAGCTTAAGTTTTAAACTCCAATTTATCAGAGATTAATTAAATCATCAATTCTCAATATTTCATAGCATTCGAAATCATTTTCATAAGTCAAATTCTTCTAAATATAATAACTAGTACCTCTGCCAAAGTAACTCAATTGTTTGGACTTCTAATAATAAAATATATATTTCTAGGCTAATTAATAAAAGCACTACATAAATATGATAAATAATCAAATAATCTAATAATCTCCAAATTCACATTTAATAGCAATCATTTAACTTAAGAAATCTCCATTTAATTTACATGTGATAATAAACTCTTTCAAATACAGATTTTTAAGTAAAGTTCCTCCAGTAAAATCTCATCCAAAATGAACTTTTTAAAAGAAAATTTCTATATAAAAGTTGTAATAAAATGTGTTCTCTATCTTCATATAAAATTTCATGTCAATCCGAATTCATTTGGTACATCCAATCTCTTATGAACTAAACTCGGTCAGAAAATCCAAATTTCTGTCAGAATTTACTTATGACCTCGAAACCATACTTTGTATTCAGAATTAATCAAAATTTCCTTCACAAAAGTTGTAGGTAACTTCAAGATCTAACTCATCACCAATTTTCATCAAAATCCGAGATCGTTTAATACCCCAAATTAATGCTATAATGCGCAGATCTAAAATAAAAATATTCGAGCAATATACAATCGTGTGTATATCTAAACAAATTTCTCTATTAAGATATTTTAAGCCCATAAATAAAATTTACAGTCATAAACATGAAGAAAATATTAGCAATGCAATAAAATAAAATTTTACAAATAATTAAATATTAAATTTATTCAATACTTATCCAGTTATGCGAATTCTTATCTTTTATTAATTTAAACTGTAATAGTTAGAGAAATCTCCTACCTCAAGGAATCATGAAAATATCTTCTTTTTCTTTCTCCTATTCTTCTTGCCTTTTCATCCAAATCTTTGAAATCCTTCTTTCGTGGTTGCCGATTCGATGGAGAAATATTGTGATGCCTCGGATCTCTAATTCTTTCTTCTCCTTTCTCTCCCTCTCCTCTCTCTTTTCTTTTTCTCTCTCTCCCTTTCATTTTCGGCCAAAAGGGGGCTAGGGCCGGCGGTTACGAATCGGGAGAGAAATGAATCGATATGTGAGAGGAGGGAAATATTATTTCTTCTAATAACTCATTCTAAAGATAAATCTGGTATTTCTTCTAAGGCTAAAATTAAGGGACAATTAAATCTCATAAATTCAAATTTTAAATAATAATAATAAATCATCCTTTAACCTTTAATCATATCCCTTAATTATCTCCAATTTTGATAAATATCTCATGACAATTTTAAATCAATAAATATCCAAATAAATTATGAGATATTAAATTAATTCAAATTTAAATCAAGAAAATAATTTTCTAATATTTTTCTTAATATTTTTAAATAAATACTAAATCTTACAAAAATTATTTTTACATCCAATATTTCTTTTATCATTCTTTCTTGGTCATTTTTGGAGATCAAATAAATCAAAAGTATCAACCAAAATTTCTACTATATTTTTTATGCCAAAATACCGTAAATATCATTTATCACCCAAATTTATACATACAATTTTAATTTATAATACACATCAAAATCTAAATTTTCGGGATATTACAGAATATATGTTAGACAGGTTCCCAAAATTTATTGTATAGGTCATTATGGTCTTTCTGTGATGGTATCCGTTAAACGCTGTTAAAATTATGAAAATACCCTTTTTTACCTTTTCGAGCATCTTCGATCGCGGGCGTCCGCGTGCTGCCCGTCACGCCGGCGTCCACGCGCAGGTAGCCTGCAGCGC
>JAEMOT010001458.1:97758-113658 GCA_019297695.1 Apostasia ramifera | reverse complement strand
TAATAATAATAATAATAATAATAATAATAATAATAATTACTTTTTTAACAGATAATAATAATAGTAAAGATAAATTACATTAATGCATTTGAATTTAGGATATGATATCATGCATATTTATAATTTTGAATTATTAATATCTAAATTCTTGATTTTTTAGATGATTATCAAATGGATATTTTTACAATTTTATTATTCAAACTTTTAAAATTACTAAATTATTTGTTCTCTCTCTCCTTCATTGGAAAGAGCCTCCGATGAAGATGACGGGGATCCTCCTCTCTCTCATCTCTTGTTTAATCGTGCAGGCAGAAGATCTAGAGACAAAAAGAGAAGAAGAGGCATTCCCCACTCAACCCTCTTCTCCCGCGACCCGCCCTGTCAGCGAACAAGCGCTCCGCCTAAGAGAGAGAGAGAGAGCAAGTGGGTGAGAGAAGAATGGATGGGGGAGAGAGAGAGGGGGTGGAAGAGTAATTTAGTAATTTTAAATATTTTAATAATAAAAATATTTAAAAATAATTTATTTAATAATTATATCAAAAAATAGAAATTAAATATTAAAAATTCAAAATTATGAAAATGTTATTATATTCTAAATTTAAAGGCTCTTGTGCAACTTACCCTAATAATTACTATTAGAGAAGGGGGAGAGATGGAGTACTTATATCATAAAAGAGCTAGGGATTTTCTGTCAATTTTCATTGGAAATATCTTATATTGAAGGTCTCTAATATGCAATATTAGGCCATAATCCATAGCATGAAAATATTTCTTAATTGGGATCAACATAAGAAAAACATAAAGCCTCAAATATTATGTGACGCCCGTGGCCGAAGAGGGCGGTGAGTGATCGTCGGGTAATGTCCTAAGAGAAAGAAATCACTGAGGCAAAATGCGACTTTTGGCAGGCTTCTAGACAGATAATGAGTGGTGAGAGGGGCACAGGAATGGATCGTCCCACACCAGGAAGGGAGAGAGATCCTGAGCTGTATAAATAGATAACGTAATTTCAAATAATAGAGCTACCTTTTGGGGGGGCAAAACTATGAGGCTAATGATAGAAAACTGTATAGTTAAGCGTGGTTAGGCTAAAGTAACACTGAGATGGGTGACTTTCTGGGACATGCTCAAGTCACGCAATTTTTTTAAAATTAAAGTGAATAATAACTCTATAATGAGATCACAAGACATTACATATTAACAGCCAATTTACCCTATGATGCATTATTTGTGTTTAGGGCTGGCTATTTAATCTAAACTTGAAACTTATTTGAAAATCACTTGTATTTTTCAAATCGTAATTGATTTGAATTAAATTTATTTAACTTTCAATTCATATCTCTTGAGTTCAAAGTTTTTAATCCATTTTAAATTAAATTGTTTACAAGTCGATTTAAAATATACTAATATATAATCAGAATTAATGATGATGTAACGAGTGATATAAGTTTGACTTATGTTAAGTTTGACTTTTGTTCTCTTGGTCTTTTTAATTGAATTTTACTTCAAAAATATTACTTTTAAGTCAAGTTAAAGATTTTGAGTCAACTCAGATTAAATTTCAAATTAACTTAAAATTAACTCACATCAATTTTGTGTAGAGCTATTTATACTCAAAGGTTGACTAGTAAATTGTTAGGCTCACTCATCATGCTTTTTACTTTATTTGTTTTCTATTTATAATATTCATCTAAATTTTGAATCATTTGGGTAAATATAGTTATTTTAACAATTATTTTGTTTGATAGAAACAATTATTTTTATATAATGCATTATGATATTAAACTCACGGGCCTGTTTATTTGTAAGATTAAAATTAAATTTAAATAAAGATTTTTTTTATTAAAAATTATAAATAATGTAAATTAAAATTAATTATTATATTAAAATATGTGAGGGATGTGATATAAAGTTAGTTATTATTTTGGTAATGTGTGTAAAATATGAAATAAAATTAATTTTTAATATTAAATTTTATATGTGATGTGATGTGCCTGTTTAAAATTAAACCAGATTAATTTTAAACTGCCAAACAAATAAGAGTTTAAGGGCCTGTGTGTTTGTAAGGTTAAATTTAATAAAATTAAGATTAAACTTAGATAGAGATATTTTTTTATTGAAAATTATAAATTTATAATATCTAAAAAGTTTCTCTATTTATTTCATAATTTTTTTTATTGTCTTTGGTAAAAAAATAACGAGCCTGTGTGTTTGTAAGATTAAATTTAATAAGATTAAAATTAAATTTAAATAGAGATATTTTTTTATTAAAAATTATGAATGATGTAAAATAAATTTAGTTATTATGTTAAGATATGTAAAAAATGTGATATAAAATTAGTTATTATGTTGAGATATGTGGGGAATGTGATATAAGTTGATTATTATTTTAATAATATATGTAGGATGTGAAATAAAATTAATTTTTAATATTAAATTTTATGTGTGATGTGATATGTCTGATTAAAATTATACCAGTTAATTTTTAACGATCAAATAAATGAGGCTAAAAGAGGAACATAATGACTACTTTGATTTCAAGAGAGGTACATATGTAAATTGAGCATTAAAATTTTAATTTGTGTTCTTTTGGAAGTAAATATTTTAAATTAAAAAAGATTAATATTATTGTAGGGATTTGATAAGCATTGAGGAAGGATAAAAAAAGAAAATTCATGGCATTGTCAATTGCAAAAATGTTTACATGTTCAAAGATACAACAATGTCTATTGTTCTACAGTAAATCTCTAGATGCCCCTCAAATCTTATATGAGAAGGCTTTTTCATCGAGCATCTAAAAAATACTTAATTGCATTTGGGGTATACGATATTAACTTTCATTCTAATGCGTTTGATTATTTAGTTTTCTTGAAAGTTAGCCCGTGTACTACATTTAAAATAAAAATCAACTCGTAGAAATCTAATGTCCTATCATTTATTCTTCTGTCATATTACAACTCAATCACGGAAAAGTTTAAGTCAATGATCAGGGGAAACTGTAATGCAAGAAGCTACAACTCAAAATACATGGTCAAACTAACAATCGAAATGACGCTGTTAAAATCGAACAATAGGCCTGAACAAATTTCTAATGGACTCTAACACGATATCTCCAAAGCATTTCATATCAGAGGTAGCAAAAGTACCAATAAAAATTTGTCACCTCCATCCAAATCACTAAAAAGGTGTATCTAGATATTGATATGTCTCGAGAAACATTAGTATGCAAAAAAAAATAAAATCATATCCCCTCGTTATCAAGTTATACATGGAAACAAAGAATGCTTGCGAATGGCTCAGATCAGTTTCCGTAGGCTTATCACCGTAGTTATTTAAAATTGTTTGACTCATATTAAAGCGGCAAAGAAATCTCGCTAGAGCTCTCTTTTTCTCGCCTGATTACAATAATTTTTCTTCTCTTATTATAACCCTTCTCTCTCTTGTAACCAAACCAACACACATAGTAGATTTAAAATTATAATAGCATTGTGATTTTTCCCCTCTTTGAAAAAAACGATGAAAATTATTAAAAAGAACCAGCATAAAATCTTTAAGTCAAACTTAAGGGCTAATTTAAAAACTAATAGATTCAAGGACCCAAATGTAAACTTTTTAAAAATTATAGATCTATTTAACATTTACCCTTTAACCCCTGAAACCTATATGATATTTGCCAATATTTTAAACTTGGGATAACATATATAGAAAACAAAACTTTGAGGACGACACATGTAATTTTTCCTTAATTATTATTGGATAGATAATCATGCATAGGCTGAAGATTAATGATATTTGTTCATTATTTAATTTAGGTACCTTTTCATAAAATTACAATCATATGATGATTTTTTGTTCCTTTGGGCCAATTGTTTGCTTGCTTCTATTCTGTTCTGTGGCAGCATTTTTTTTCAAATTTTTAATCTCCTTTATCATCCAAAACTTTAAATATATGACATATATTTAAAAGAGAATAATATTCAAAACTTGGATATATATATATATATATATATATATATATATATATATATATATATATATATATATATATATATATATATATATATATATATATATATATATATATATATATATATATATATATATATATATATATATATATATATATATATAAACAAAAAGTTACCCATTTTTCAATGCGAGACTATTCATTCTTATACTTTTCCACCTATAAACTTATTAGGAGTCACTCCTGGACTAGTGGATTTCACTTCCGGGACATCACCCGGCCACCACTCCCTCCCCCTCTTCAATTTTAGGATCACAGGCCCACCAGATTCCGCCTAATTCATTCTCAATCCATATTATAATGTGGTTGTATTATATGTGACTTAAGCTCAAATGTCGAGGTATTGTCCACTTTGGCCCATCCCATTCGGAGCCTCAAACGATTGTCTCCTAAAAGATGCCTCAACATCTTAAGGCATGATCTTAAATATATAAATCAAGAACTCTCCACTTTCCGATTGAGACTATTCATTCTCATATCTTTCCATCTAGAATCTTATCAAGAGCCTTAACTAATAATTCTATCTTTGAGAACCACAGCGATCACTCTCCGCTATCCTCAATTTGGAGCGTGACACCAATAGCTTAAACAACTATTTAAATTAAGTATTTAGATATGCAAGCCTCCTCACATTTTATACGAATAAGCAAACAAAATGCCCTTTAAAGACAACCAATAAAAGTGAAAGATGGAAGTTCTCTGTCCAATGTAATAGCAATCTTTATGTTTTCAATTTTATATGAAAAATACTGAAGAAATTACTCGAGGTTGAGTGAACCTAGAGAGAGAGAGAGAGAGAGAGAGTACCATGTAATAGTTAACCTCAGCACAGCTTCTCTAAGGCCATGTTCTCATCACCGTTGACAGACTCAAGCACACTTCGAACAATATCTTCTGGAAAACCCATCTCAACCAGCTTCTGAACCTGCTTATTTTCAATTGAAGAAAACCTTATTCATCTAAAAAATTGCCAAGAACAACAAATTAATGTGTTTTCCCAGTCCTTGCCGACCTTCTGATCAATGCCAACTGAAGCACTTTTGGCAAAAGACTCTGTCCAGTGCCTAGCTGTGCCGACGAACTTCTGGTAGTCGCGGAGGAACTGAAAGATGCAAAGGGGATCATGAGAAAATGCCAATTTGATGAGGAGAGAAAGGGAAGTCAATAGGCTCAAAGCTTGAAAATGGCTTGATTACCACTCGATCAAAATCAACTTGATTTGTTTTGACTCAAAGGCGGCTCACTCTAAAATAACTGATTCGACTTGAAACAACTGAAAATCGACAGAATATCAATTTGCTTTGAATCAGCAACACTACATGGATTTATCCTCCCTGTATAACTCAAAAGTATGTGCTTTGCATATACAAGTGACCCAAGATCATGTCTAACAATCATATCACAGATGATTTTTGGTAATCTCATTCCTCAAATTATAATGTTGAATTACACATCTTCACATCTACATACAAGGGCCTCCAAAGGTATATGGATGTCAACAAGCCAAATTAAATGTCCATCCCTACTCTTACAATCTATACCATTTTACCACTTCCGCCGCTCCCTCACAGTCCTTTCTAGTGTGACCATTTATTTATATAAGCATTCGCATTGTTATGCTAGTCTTATGCATATTCTGTCAACCACTAATTTCAAATCAGCTTAGAACAAAAATTAAGACCGTGATTTTGAGAGGAGACTGAATCTATTGGACTTAGCTCCACTCAACCAGAAAGATGACTCAGGACAAACCTGTTGAGCAACCACAGCATCCTGGGGATCGTCAGGGGCAGGGGTTGAAAGCAAAGCTTGGAGGGACAGCAATGCCGTTTTCAAAGTGAGAGCAGGGCTCCACTGGTCTTTCAATATATCCAAACAAATTGCCCCATTTTGGCTGCTGATGTTCGGATGCCTTCACAGTAAAAGACAAAACTAAATCACAACTAACAATGAAAAGTAAGCCACGAATGTGTTTTTTTAATTTCTTAGTGGATGAATAGAAAGGAGATTCAAGACATTTTATTGCAAAAAATTGAGGCAAAAAAATCAAGGTTGATTGCGTTTAGTTTTTCACAATAAAAATTTCATGCTTCTTTTTTGTCAGTGTTTAACGTTAATATCATTATCATTATCAATAGCCTTAACCCAATAATTTGCGGTAACTTTATGAATCTTATTTCACCAATTAGCTCTATCTGATGCATCCTAATCTTTTTCTGTATAGCTTCTAATGAAGTCAGTTTGGCCTGAATTCTTTTTCTTTCTATTCTAAACAAATATTATCTACTTGTTTTACTGAAGCATATTTCAATTCCTTTGGCCAACCTCTTTTCCTTACTACAGTGGTGTCTCATGTCAAAAACTTCAAAAACATGCTAGTGTAAGATGAGAATAACAACAATGAAGAGACATTGCAGAAGACCATCAAGTACTTGGAATCTGATGTTTCTAGTGTAAGAAAAAAATAGCAACAATGAAGAGACATTGCCAAAGAGCATCAAGTACTTGGAATCGATGGTTCTAGTGTAAGAAAAAAATAATAACAATGAAGAGACATTGCCAAAAACCATTAAGTACTTGGAATCAAATGGTTAAACGACACAATCTACTAGATACCCACAATAGGGTAGCTGGCAACATACATGAAGAAAATAAAAATGCCAATTTATTAGCTGTGTTATTGAAATGACCTAGGTAAATGTGAAGATTGAGCTATAAAAGTAATCATACTTACGATAAATATCGGACACTAAAATTAATATGTTAACTAGATGAGCATGCTAGACTTTCAGTGAGAAACTAAGTAAGCTGAAGAATCCAACAGAGGAGAGTTCTCAGTGAAAAATCTCTATAAATTTAATCTTGAGCAGCAGAAGAAGAAAGAGCAGCTGAACAAGGAATGAGATGAATTCTCAATAACCTAGGGCTGGTAAACATCATATCCCAATACACTGAGCAAAAACAAGTAAAATTTCAAAACAACAAAAACTTCCCATGTAAAAGTTAGCAAACAAAAAATTAATAAAAAACCAGCTTCTCAAAGTTCTTGCAAAATTGCGTGATTAATTTACTAACCCCTAGTTAACACCATATATTAGTCCTCATGCAAACAAATATTTATTTTCATTTAGACCCAGGCCTATCTTTAGTTTTCTACACCTACTTCTTTCATGTTTGCGAATGACTGTAAGCAAATTCATTTGCAAATTCAGCATCAACAATAAACTACTGCCCTTCACAGTCCTCTATATTCCAACTATTGCAATTCTGCTATTAAACGATATTAGTTCTCCTAAATTTAATTCCCATTCTACATTTATGTAATATTTACTCTACTCTTTTTTAATATTATCCCCTGCAAAGCGATCTCCAAGGCTTAATAGGTCAACAATATTCTGCAGATCTACATTTATAAATGACATCAAAATCAAGCAGCAATTCAAACTTACCCCTAGAAATATGATAGAGCAAAAAATAAACATCACTTGATATTGATATTATGAAAACAAATAGATAAGCATATGACTATACATCATTTTGACAAAACAAGGCTAGGCCAACAAGAAAATAAAATGTAAATAATTAATCTGAAGGTTTTATCTATACCAAACTCTTGTCACAAACTGCATTTTTGGAGGGACAAAAGGATAGCCACCTGCAAAGATGAAGCACAACCATCAACTCCCAGTTCTACCTCTATGCTATTATTTCATTACAGAGCATGGTGTGAATAAAACAATTGCACACAAACAATACTGCTGAATAATCAACACAAACAAAATCAATCAGATCATAAAGGTGTCGCCAGAGTGATGCCCAAAATAGCTACACAGATAATACCAAAAATCGAAAGTATCACAAATGAACAATATAAAAGAGCAAAAAGCAACATAAACAGCAATAAGAAACTCTTAATGCTATCAACCTTATACCCTAATCACCATATCGTGAAATGGGTGATTGCAGCTATTCAGATAACATGATTCCAACAGTAAATGTAATCATATAAGCGGATCTGTAGCATCCTGCATCTAGTTAAACTTCAGTGGGTAAAAACCTAATATCTGGAGGCAAAAACTGGAATCTTTCCATAGAAAATATGATAGAACAGTTTATAAGGATTGCAAGCACTCAATGTCCTCCATCTCATGCTGTCATACACAAGAGCTAACATATACAAACTAAGAAAAAGGAAACAAAGATGATACGAAATAAGCAACAGGCATTGAAAATGATCTACTCACAAGGCACAAAGATGATACTCCTTAACAAGTTAATTGAACTGAAGCTACAGAGATCAATACAACATCCACAATGGGTGTGCATTTTCATTAGAGCAGTATTTCACAATACAGCACATCTAATTAGTTCACTTGGGTCTGGTAAAGGGATTCCTACTCTTCAACAGCCATAGCTGAACAATATTCAACCACAAAAAGTTCACATCACTCAAATATAGAGAAGATGAAACGATCCATTTTTGAACAGAGTCTAAAAGAAACAGCTAAATATGGGGAAAAAGCCAATTATCTTCCTATAGCTCACGGGGCAACTGGATGTCGATGACGAAGGTGCCGCCCTCGTAGGGAGTTCCGACGGGGCCAGCGATGCTGCCGCGGAGGTGGGTGAGATCGGCGCCACCATGGAGGGCTATGCTCACGCCTGAAATCGCCGTGTCCCGGTTGCATTCTACCAGCTCCTTCTGCACCCTCGACGCATCCAACATCCTCTTCCTCTCTCCCCTCACTGATCCAGAAAACACTGATAGCTTATCAAAATCGATCAAATTCGACGAAAAGCGGGATCAATTCTTTCCTTCGTGCTCCTCTTTCCCTCTCCTCTTCCGCAGACAGAGAGAGAGAGAGAGAGCAAAGAATCCGCGATCAGAAGTCGGGCGACGGCGACGAAAGAAAAGCAGAAAACGAATTTTTTTTTTATTTTGATCTAATTATCTAAAGTAGAAAAAGATTATTATCGAAGAGGAGGGGCTTCGGTTAAGATGTACCTGCGGAACAAGTTATGTTAGGTGATTGTTGTACGGAACACGGGCGAAGTTTGTGTCTTTCCCCAAAAATTTAACTAATACAAAGATTAAAAAAATAACAAAAAAAAGTTCAAAAAAAAAAAAAAAACTCCATATAAAATCGATTTAAGTCATATTTTAAATAGCACTAGACATTATTTTCAGCTTGACTCCAAAATATTTAAAAATATGTAATATAACTCTTGTAGTATATTAAAAATCATGTCATATCAAAATTTATTTGTTCATATTTCTGTTCTTCAATTTTTAAATTCTTCATGAAAAAAATTTAAGCTCAAATTAAATATTATTTTTATTTAAAAATGCCATTTCTAATTTGATCTAATTAACACAAAAATATTCAATTAGCAATTGATTAAAATGAATTCATATTTTCTTATTTGTGCAATGCATTAGTATTTATCGCTGTAAATTACATGTTTATAAAGTCTACAAATTAAATATTTTATTTTCATTTATATCTAATTTATAGTTAAGAGGACATTTGGCATGAGAAAAAATTGTCTTAAAAATAGAAATTGTGATAAGAAATAAAATTAATTTATCATATTAAAAATTATGTGTGATATGAAATTAATTTAATTTTTAAATTAAAAATTATACAAAAAATTTTATATTAAAATTTATATAAAATATAATAAATAATTAAAATTTTATTTATTTAAATTGAGGATAGAAAATCAATCCTTTTGACCTCGCACTCAAGATTTTAAAAATCAGATTGGACCTGCCGGTTCAACCGGTCGAACCGTAAACCAGTCAGCCAACCAGTCCAGTTTAATTTTATAACCGGAACCACTTAAAATCGGCCAGACTAATACGGTTGGACCGGTTGAGTTTAAAATTAAAAAAAAAATTCTTAAACCCTAGGTCCCTAACTCAGTTTCCGTTCTGCAGTCTCTACTCGCGCAACAGTCGTGAACTCACGATTACCCTTGCCTCGGACTCTCCTCTCTAGCTCCCATCCTGTCGGAATGATTTAGTATTTTAGTTATATGGAATGATGAAATGATTTAGTATTTTAGTATTGATAAAGCATACTATTTGTTCAGATCTTTTAATGATATACTAAATATTATGCTCAATTTGTAGTTTATAAATATTTTATAGGGTTATTATTACTTCGATTTACTTGAAATTATTATTTGGGTTATTGGCACAAGATATTATTTATTAAATTCAATTATTAAATATTTATTTTATCTAATTGTTGTATTGGTGTGTGAATAATATATATCTCAACTATATTTATATTATATTTTATAAGTTTTTTAAATTTTTATATCATCCCGGTTCAACCCTGGTTCGACCCCGGTTCGACCATTAAATTTTGAAACTTTCAGTCTATCGATTCTGAAGTCGGTCCGATTTTCAAAACCTTCCTCGCACCCAACTCTGTTTGACATAAGTTCAAAAATGTCAAATAACATTACCATTTTTCATTATATATATTTATATATAAATTAAAGAGCATTTATATGCGTAGCATAGTGAGATATTTACATATTTTATATTTATTTTTTAAATATTATAATATGCATGGTAAAATTCTTTGAATATCACAATCTCATATGAAAAAAAAATGTGTGAGATGCAATTTTTTATATAATATTTAAAAATAAATACCTAACATTGTTAATTCTAATAAAAAATATATATTTATTTCTTATTATACATTAAAAATTTTTATTTTATATCTTATACGGGTCAGGTAAGCCTTGACCCGAATATGATCCATCACCCATGAATTAATAAAAATATATAATATTATTTAAAAAAATCGAATCGAGTTTTTACAGATCAGATCAGTGCCAACCCGGATCGACCCGCTCAATATATAAACGGACTGGGTCAGATTTCGGACTAACACTTCGGATCAAAATATCGTTCTGTTTAATATGATAATCGGATCGAAACTCAGATCGGATAGTGTTATGATTAATTTTTTGATAAAAAAAAAACTATTAAGAACTTTGTTGGTGATAAATTTTATAACTTTTCTTCTTCATTTTTCATGTTTTTGATAGTGTGTCTGAAAATCTCTTCTACTAATTAATTGTTGACGAAATTTAGCTTTGATAAGCTATATCTATAAAGACAATTCTAAACTAGTTCGGATCTCCTAAAAACACGAGTGAGCAAAATGCCTGGAACTCGAAACTAGCTCAAAACTCGTTTATATTTTACTCAATTCAAATTTAACTCAATTTTTCTATGACTCAATGACAGCTCAATCAAAATAAAATCGATCAAACTCATAATCATCTCAATATTTACGTAATGGTTTATATGCAGATTTTATAAGTATATATATGAATATGTTACGTATGATATCTATTGTAGTTTTAATTCAAATTTATCGCAGAAATTGAACACTCCGACGACTAAAATTGTATTAACGACTATCCTTTCTTTGGGCTTGAAATTATATGCAAAATAAAAATAATGATCTTATATATAAGTCCAACTCATATATTGGGTCATATTCTCTCCATACTTGAGGCATTAATTAGCCACTTATCAATTTGATAATTTTCAATTTTTTCAATGGAATATGATATGTGTGCCATATGTGGCTCACACCTATTAGAACTAGCTTGAAGATGAAGAGAATTTTGATCATCTTTTCCATTTTCTTTTTTTATTTTTTTTTTAATTTTTTGATTAAAACATCTTTTCCAATTTCAACCCTGAAAGAAGAGGCTAAGATTTAAATGGCTCTAGGGAACATTGCATATGCTTATTAGAGGGCTGACTGTGAAAAGCAGCATGAGAGAGAATGGTGATATGCTTTAATTGATCTCCAAAATCTTATCTATTAATTCTCTCTCTCTCTCTCTCTCTCTCTCTCTCTCTCTCACACACACACACACACACCTTCCCTTTTGTAGTATTGATAGGATTGGTATTAGTTTAGTTGTCACTTGATTCGGTCTCAACTCGGCTTTGATTTTTAGTAATTAGATAATGCATTTTATTTGAGTCGAATGACCGTCAAGCATTATATCGAACACAATCTTCAAAATCTCTTTTTAGAGGATAATCACGTACACATTAGATGCATTAAAGTATACTCATGATGTAACATTTCGTGATCTCAATGTAGAGTTGTCCACTTTGGCTTTAGGAAAATTACGTGTTAAGTACTTCTCAGGAGGTCACCCATTCCAGTGCTACTTCAACCCAAGCACGCTTAACTAAGGAGTTTTTCATCACTAGCCTTACGATTTTGCCTCAAAAGGCGCCTCTACTATTTGAGATCACGTTATCTACTTATACAGCTCAAGATCTCTCTCCCTTTTCGATGTGGGACGATTCATTCTTGTGCCCCTCTCACCACTCATTATTCAGCCTAGAAGCCTACTAGAAGCCTGCTAGGAGCCACACTTTGCCTCAGTGATTCTTTTCTCTTAGGACATCACCCGGTGATCACCCCCGCCCTCTTCGGCCACGGGCGTCACACATGCATTGATAGAATATAGGTTAGACCAAATTTAAATTTCATTAATAATTGCTTTCGAGTTGAAACAATAATGTTGCTGCTTTAATTCGAATGACTAAAAGTAATGAATTAAAATTATATATCAAGCAAAATATTAAGAAACAAAATGAAAAAAAACTCCCTTGCATTGACCTATGTATGTTGACATGATTCTAGAATATATATAGATTTCAGGAACTTATTCCAAATGGATGAATGAGATCACTGTTCATTTCAAGAAGAATTTATCTGATTTCTCTCCATGTGACTGAATTTAAGCATCTTTTTCCTTATAAATAGAGCCATGAAGAATTAATAACCATGAAGAAGAAGAAGAAGAGAGGCCTCACATGAGTATGAGGGCCATTTTCCTTTGATAGCCAAGGATGAATTGCCTGTATCCTCTTGAAAGCCATTCTATCTAGAAGATGAAAATTACTCTTCAGTGGTATTATAGGCAATCTCCTTGGCTATGCAAAGTGGCTGTCATTCTTCATGCAAGGCCCTTCTTTTCCCTTGTCAATAGAAGCTAGCATTATTGAAGGTCATGCAAGATTTTTATTTTTTTATCTACTTTTGTTAGTTATTACATATTTTCGTTGAAAAAATTAATGATTAGCTGGCCAGGATGTAGTCATCACTGGCTTATTACCGTCGTATAACCTGGCATAACTCTGGGCAGGAGTGCATTGTTGCAAGAAAAGTTTGATTCGACCTATAAGAGGTTGATGCTGGGTGCATAATATAATAAGTATATTCGTTTCATCATTCCTATTAGCATAAGCTTCTAGGAGAGTGAATATAGCGTCAAGGATCTTAATTAAAACAGTCTTTTCTTTTAAAAGCAAAACATTTCAATTTATGTATTTAAGCTTTTAGATACTATAAATCGGTAATTAATTTGTTAGTTTCATTATTATACGTGCAGCAAGGTTCACGCGTCATAAATTAAGAAAAATCTTATAACTTAACAGCATTAAGTTATAAATTTTGTGAAAAAAGTGTGTATGGTGTAATTTTAAAAAGTTTGTGTGGCATGCAGGTAAATGCCCCTAATATATTTCATGGTCAACCTTCACAGAGTTAATATATAATCTGCTGAGGTGATCTTGTGCATGTCATTAAATAAATTCTTAATATTTGTTTGCCTATAAGTTATTTTATTATCTGATTAAGGTTAACTTTATAGATTATGTTATACATAAATTTCAATGCTAAAATTAATAATTTTTAAAATTTCTACACAATCTATTAATTTCTATCAAATACAAAATTTAAAATAAAAATTAATCTTTTCCATAAAAATTAATTTTATTTTAAACTATTCATATATTTTATATTTCTTATCATTTATTTATAATTATACTTTAGTCAATGCTATTAAAAATCTCACTTATGTTTGTAATGGAAATTTTAGAAAATTATTAGGTCTCTATTTTTTTTACTTTTAAGTTTTTATTATAAATTCAAGGAGCCAAGAGATCAAAATAAATATTTTTTAAAAAAATATGTGAAAGTATAATTATAGATAAACTATTAGAGCCTATCAATAATTTATCCTAACAAAAAATCTTCATTTAAAGACGGATGAGGTTGAGCTTGAATCGAAACCGACTTTAGTATGCTAGTTAGAAGGATCCTTAGGCCAGAGGCCCATTTATTTATAAATGGGCCTAGCTATTTGGGCTTTAAGCCCATTATTCATTTAATCGCTAAAAATAAATATTTACCAATGTAACTTTTAATTTTGCAAACAATAAACGAGTAAGTCCAAGCGAGTTATGGCCAGCTCGAACTCAAATTTTAACCTATCTCAAAGTCGACTGAAACTTAAAATGATTTCGAGTCAAGCCATGGCTCGACTCAAAACCATTTGAGCTCGAGAATTGAAATGAGTTATACTTATTCCTTTAAAAATAATTGTATTATAAATACGTATAATATATATAATAATCTATATATTTTATTATTTATTTCAAGTTGACTTCAACTGAACTCGAAATGAATAGTATTGGCTTGTAGGACGACTTGAAATAATTCAAATCGAGATAAAATTCGAGCGAGTTTTGAGCTGTTGACTATTTTTACAGCCCCGAACAATACTAAATCTTTCTCAAAGCTTTGCATTTATAATCCCTTGAAAATATATAATTAGATAATTTCACATCTTAATTGAGATGAGTTAGTGATTATTCATTGATACATTAAACTTAAATCCAAAGCAGTTAAATTGACTTAATGTACAATATTATAAAATAAGTTAATTTTTATTAAGAGAAAAATAAAAACACATCTCAAAACGTATGTGTGGCAGTCTCTAAAGGCCTCGTTTGGTTGGAGTCAGATTTTTTATCCAACATAAATTTCAACTATAAAAATTAACTTTATTTCACATCTAATGCAAATATGAATATTAGAATTTAAAGTATTTCATATTTTACACACTTTATAATATTAAAATAAATTTTTCTTTCATTAAATTTAAAAAATAAAATATTTTTTTTCTCTTGTCTAAAAAAAAAGCTCGAACCAAATGAGGCCTTTGAGTTGCCTAGCAAAAATCAGCGAAAAAGTGCGCCGAATACAACATATTTAGGCATTTTATTTAACATTTAGTTCAATATTATCTTAATTTTATAGGCTTACTTATTTACAAAGATTAATATTAATAAGCGTAAAGTTAAATTTGAATAATTTTTTTTATTAAATAGTGTAAAATAAAATTAGTTCTTATATTGGAATGTATAAAGAATATAATATGAATTAGTTATTATTTTGATATATATAAGATATGAAATAGATTTATTTTTTTATTTTTAATTATATGTATGATATAAAATATAGTTAATTTTTAATATTAAATTTTATAGATAATGTGATATATTTATTTAAAAGTAATAAATTTAATTATAAAAGAAGTTAATTAATAAACAAGCTTAAATGATTTGATTATACTTGAATGTGAGGCCACAGTCTATTCTTTGTTTGTCTCTAATCTCTACTACATATACATACAATGAAGAGCATAGAATTTTATTTTTTTATTTTTTTTTAAACTATTTTTTTTTTTGTTTTTGAATGAATGAAATGTGCTATTAATTGTTTATCCTTTATGAGAGATAAATATATAATAGAGAGAAAGAGAAAATTAAAATTTAGTGGAATTTGAGAGAGGTTGACAGTTGAGTTTGCTTCTAAGTTTATTGAAGTTTAGTAGATTTGTAATTGATTTTCAATTAAAATTGAACTCGAGCTTTCCTGTTTGGAGCAAGATCAAAATCAGGACTAAAATAGAACTAATTTAAAAAATAACAATAATAATAATAAATAAAATTTTTTAATCATTCT
>JAEMOT010001458.1:86611-97314 GCA_019297695.1 Apostasia ramifera | reverse complement strand
ATTAGAATTAATTTTATTTTATATTTTACATATTTTTAAATATTAAATTAATTTTTTTTTATTAAATTTATAAGAAAATTTTTTTTAGTCCAAAATTCAATCTTAGAGCCAAATGAGGTCTTAAAATTATTTATTTTCATTTGTGTGAGCCTTTAGTGCATGTGTGTCATTGCATAAAAATACAACCACATTGTATGGCAGTATGAAATTAGCTATCTCAGTCTAATTTAATAGCGGAATTAATTATAGGATCACATTTCACAATAATAAACAGAGGCCTTGTTTGTATTATTCAAAAAAAAAAGATAAATTTAATATTTTATTAATATTTTAAATTTATCATAAATTTTAATAATATTTTAGTCTTAAAAATTATTTTTTTTTCACATTTAACATAAATTTTAATCTCAAAATTAATTTTATTTTACATCTTACACCACTTATAATATTAAAAAAAAGATTTCATCAATTCTATGAAATAAAATATTTTTTTCTTTCTTGCTTCCTTTTGAAATAGTGTAAAATGAGATCATATAATATTTTATTCATATAGTAATCTATATATTATGTGTGTATATATATATGTATGAAAAGTCATCTTTATTAAAAAAAATGTCATGTGTTATCACACCTCATTATAAGTTTATTATTACAATGCAATAATATAAATTCCCTCTTCCTAATGTTACATCATAAGCCAAGGTTAAGTACCTTACCATTCTTTGATCTCATTAGATAAACAAAAACTTTTAGCTGTGATTAAAAATTTTATTTTTTAAAAAAATAATTAAAATATTATGTTATATCTTGTTTCACGTAAATTTTAATATTAAACTATTATTTTATTTCACATTCAATACAATTCTTAAAAAATTAATTAACTTTAATTCATTTCTAATTTATTAGCCAGTAAAATCACATGAAAATTATATTTCATGTATAATTGTGGTACAAACTTGTAACTTATATTTATTAAATATTATAATCTTTGTATGACTTTAATGTCTAATATTTAATATTAAAATTTTGAGTTTTAAATATGTAAAATAATTAATTTTCAATGGCACATATATACTTCACTTCTACATTTTTTCAAAAAAAAATTCATAAAATTTTATCAAACTATTTTTTTTTTAAACCAAACTAAATTTTTTATCAAAAAAAAAAGAAAAAGCCATTCATCTTCTTAATTCCCTTATCATATATACATAGATGCTTCAAAAATGACAATTCATGTTATGCCTCAAGTTATTTACTCCCTTTTGATGCCTTCTCTTTTGCATGTGTAAAAGTAAGGCGTTAAAAATATCCAAAAATCGAAACTCGTTTGATTTTTAAATCGATTCGAAATCGATTCAAAAATTTTGAATTAAATCATGTGCCAAAAATTTTTGCTAAAAGTTCATTTTGAGCTAATTTCGAGTTGACCCTAACTCGCTCGAAATATGTATATCATATGTATATCATAAATAATACTAATATAAATAAAATGCTATTATATATAATTTAGTTAATAGTTTAGTGGTAGAGTGGAAGAGATTTAAGGTTTATTTTCCTCAAGATCTAGAAATCAAATTCTCTTGAACACATAATATTTTTATATTTTTTTTACAATTACGAGCCTATTCGAATCATGATTCTAGACGGCTCGAAATCGAGTCATCTCGAGCTGAGCTGGCTCGAATCATATCCCATTTTGATTTCGGACCGATTTCAAGCAGAGCCAAACACGAAATATTCAATTTCGAGTTGACTTCAACTCGCTCGAAATCGATTCGATAACAACCCTATGTAAAAAGAGTGATGTGATGCCTCCACTTTTCTCAAGGTGTTACCATTGCATGAAATTCATGAATCACAAAGTGGGGTTTGGTGCTCCATCTTCCCAAACTCAATCCCACCCCTTGTGATGTGATATGTCCATCAAGTACTACAATGATGTCAGCTCTGATTCAGACACCATTCCTTTCTCCTTCCCAAAACTTCAAAGAAGATAAGCTCATGATATAATTAAAAGGGTGGATAAATAGTATTTGGGTCCCTCATTTTTATCCTTATATTTATATAGGTCCCCTTATCGTCAAATTAAACATATAATCTATTAGTTTGAGTAAAAATAAAGATGAATTTATTTTTGTAATGGATGTTTTTCTTATAGAAAAAATCTATAAAATAATTATCTTTACAGCAAAATAAGCACTGTTGGATAACTGCCACTATAAAAAAAATTATGAAAATATTTTATTTTTTTGCTATAAAATTTAAAAAATAGCATTTATTACTTAAAAAACAGTCATTCTTATGGACTAATATACTTCATTTAAAAACTAAAGGGATTTATATGCTCATAAGGGGTAAATATGAAGGATCCAAATATTATTTATACTAATTAAAAAAATATATTTATGTAGAGAAAACTTGCACATAATTCTAAAAACAGTTACGTATTTCACGCTAAATTTTTAAAAAATTAGTGTAAATTTTACTAAACTTTAAATTTTAAACATTAAAACTCTAACAAAAATCTAAAATCCTAAACTCTAACCAATAAATTACTTTAACATATCAATCTACCGGTTCGAATAAAAGTGAAAATGAGCCTTTTTCGTAATGGGTATTTTTTTTTATAAAAAAAGTTATAAAATAGTTACCTTTATTGCAAGATCAATCTTCGAAAGAATTTACTTTTTGTACTATAGAAGTTATATTTATTTCCAAAAAAAAAAATTATCTTTATAGATCAATATACTTAATTCAAAAACTAGAGAAATCTATAAGTATATAAGTGTAAGAAAGAAAGATTCAAATGCTATTTATCCTAGTTAAAAAGGTACATTTACTTATAGGCCTCTCGCACCTAATTCTAAAAAAAATTATAAGTTTCACACTATTTTTTTTAAAAAAAAATACATAATATAAATCTTACTAAACTCTAAATTTTAAACATTAGACCCTAACAAAATTCTAAAATCCTACATTCTGACTAGTAAATTACTTTAACACTAAACCATGGGCTAGCTCTAATCCTTAAATGTTAAAAAATAAATCTTAAAAAGTTAAAGTTTTATTTATTATTGATTAAATTTATGTAATTTGTTTTAAGTTCGATTCAATGAAATGAAAATTTTTATTATGAATTTGTGAAACATATATACACAATAGAGTAGGAACAATTTGGAGATTTTTAATTAGCAAGATTTTCACCAACTTTTTTTGAAAATTGATACAAAACTCGTAAATTTTCAAGAATTCCATATCTTTTATGTAAATGTCTCGATTAAAAATTGCCTATTTGACTCCAACTTTTAGTTCATACACTATGAAAAAAATTATAATTAATAGCAATTAAGTTGCTCTAATTTAGACCTATGTGCAATTAGCTCATTCTAATTTTCAAATTAATTAACCAAATTAACTCTCTCGTTTGAAATAATATGCAAATAAGTTTTTCGATATTAATAGAGAAACTCAATAGAGAATAATTTCTCTAATAAGTGAACTAATTTAACTTATTTGAAAACTAAACCAAAACTTTAGATAAAATAATATTAAGAATTTATTTGGCATTTGCCTACTTTTGAGAAAAAAATATAATAATAATAATTTTAATTTATTATAAATTTTAATAACTTTATTTTACATCCAACAGAAATTTCAACCGTAAAAATCAACTTTATTTCACATTCAACACAAATTTCAATTTTAAAATCAACTTTATTTCACATCCTACACACCTCCCAATATTAAAATAAATTTTTTTTCATCAATTCTATAAAATAAAATATTTTCTCGTTCTTTACCCAAATTTATCCTCTAATCAAACAAGCCCTAAAAATGGTCTAGCTGCTAATTAATTAAAGATAGCTGTTATCCTTTGGGTCTCTTTATTAATATTAAAGGACATATTTATGCATTATTTCAAATTAAAGAACTATTGGTTAATTTACTCTGTTTGGTTGGAGGAAAAAAAGATGATTTGAAATAGAAAATTATGTATGATGTGAAATAAAGTAAGTTAATTATATTAAAAATTGTGTTGGATGTAAAATAAAGTAACTATTTAAGTTGAAATTTGTGTATGATGAGATATAAAATAAATTTTAAAGTTTTTTTTAAAATAAATTTAAGATTTTGACGATGGCTAAAATAAACTATTTTTTTTAGCCAGTTGCTAAACAAAGCCTAAAAACTATAAAAATTTAGTTGTACATATATAAGTCCAAACAAAAGGGACCTTTTTATTATTTACCCAAATGATATTAAATAAATTAAGTACTTACAAGTCAAACATGTTAATGTGAAACTAGAATTTTAGTTCGAGTCATGTGTCAATGTTTGTGTATAAGTCCACTTGAGTTGAAATGTGATTTTAGATTACATATAGTTTATATTTATATTCTTAAATTTTATCAAACATATACTTTTTTTTCAATATGGGTTGAAATATGATCAAGTTTTAAGAAAGTTGCTCGTTAATCAAGCTCATTATACTAAATAGTGTTTTGAACTAAGAAAGAGTTGCTCGATAATCACCTCGAATTTTAGTTGTGTGGTGGTGTTGATCAGGTGACCGATAGTCTCTCGTGTTCTAGCTATCATCAATGCATTGAGATATCTTCATCCTGAGTAGACGTGCCAATGTGTTATAAGTTGATCTCGATTTACTTCCATTTTTGGTCGATGTAATCAGATTTGCACTCCTTTAGTATCTCCTGGTCAAATGTTTGAAGATCTAAGCATAGCTCAGGTGATTGAAGCTTATAATATGTTAAGCCACTCAGATATTTCATGTGTGTATCAATATGACAACATTAATCACACTTGAAAACTATTGTTATCCCATTAGCCATGTACATATGGATGATTTCTTTGTGGCAACTCAATTGCAAATAAGGGTGTTAATATGGATCGAAGATCGCAAATTAATCGAAAATTGAATCGATTTTAGATCGAATTAAAATCGAGTCGATCTAAATGAGCCGACTAACGAGCCAAAAGTTCGGCTCGGTAATAATTTCGAGCCGATTTTGAGCCGGGTAGGCTCGACTCGATTCAGCTCAAAATTGGCTCGAACTAAAATATATTTATATTATAATACGTACATATAATATTATATGTATATAATATATATTAAATATAATATATATGTTATATAATATATATATATATATATATATTATATTATAAACCGAGCCGATCTCGAGTCGAGCTTGCACGGCTTGAGATCGGCTTAAAAAAAAATTGAGATTCGAAATCGGCTCAAGTCGAACCCAATCGAGCTCGAGTCGATTTTGAGTCGATCGAAATGTAATCAATCCGATTTCGAGCTGGCATTAGCTCGTCTCGAAATCGGAACGATAACAGCCCTAATTGCAAACTATTGATTACCTATTAGCAAAATAGATCAGGTTCCAACTGTATAAGTTGGGTTTGAGTTAGGCCCAAATTTGCAATTTTATACTTATTAAAAAATTTTGAATTATAATCGAAGTCTGACTAGTGGTTTGACCAAACTTGAGTCAAGTAAGCATCGAGTTTTAGCCATTTTAGGCTTTTAGTAATTGGGCAGTGTCCTAGTCACGTTTATTAGTCTGTTTATCTAATCAATAGTATTTTGATTAATCTAATCACATATATCGATCTGGCTCACCAATCTGTTTTGCCACTCTAATGAGATCAATTTTTCAAGTCACAATTCTTAAACTTTTTATCGAAAAAAGTTAGATCCTAATTGAAATTGAACTAAATGGTCAAACTTAATCCAACACATATTAATATTTTTATATCTTGATGCAATATAACCTCATGATGATAGACATTACCAAAGAGATGATTGAGAGGCATCAAACCTAGAAATTACTGTTGCAATCCTGGTGCTAAAACCTTGCTAGCTCTTTGGAGCTACACCTAATAGGCTTCACTATGATGTCTGCATGCACACTCATGGGACTGCTGACATCTTTTATTTTCATTATTAGCTGGCAATAATGTTCAAATTTTACTCGATTTTTCTTCAAATCATCGTATGCTTTCTGCTAATTGAATCGTTAAGTGACAGGAGAAAGAGATAATTTATAACTAAAATTGAGAAGAAGAAGTCGCATGTCTAATCACAACGAATGTTATATAATAATAATATAGGGGCGAGAATGTGAGCCGAGCATGGCACGACTCAAGTTTGATCGGCTCATTGATTCGTCGATAGATTTGAGCCTGGATTGTGGTTCTAATTTTTCTAGTTTGTGTTGGTTCGACTCGACTAACAGAATATTATTTTACATTATATTTCAATTTAAATATTGAATTGACATTACAATTTAATTTTTAATTTTGCTCTTATTAGTATTAACCTATCTAAACAAAATTAATTTATATATATCATATCAATTTATTTCAAAAGTAAAATAAATTTGATTTCACTTTGATTCATTTTATAAAAGAGCAATACTGCTCATTTTTAAAAATAATTTCAAATTTTGAAAATAAGATTTTCTCTGTAGAATTATTATTATATATATATAATCATTTTTTTACAACACTACTATCACTTAAAAATCTTATTTGGATTTAAAATTTAAAGTTATTTATAAAAACTAAAAAGTATTAAAAAATACTATGCATCTTTGTAACATTTCGTAATCTCATTGTAGAATTATTGTCCATTTTGACTTTAGAAAAATAGTGTAACTTGAGCATTTTTCAGGAGGTCATCCATCTCAGTGCTACTTCAGTCCAAGTATGCTCAACTACAGAGTTTTTCATCATTAGCTTCACGATTTTGCCCTAAAATTTGGTCTAGAAGTCTGCCAGGATCCGCACTTTACCTCAGTGATTCCTTTCTCTTAGGACATCACCCGATGATCACTCCCCGCCCTCTTCGGCCACGGGCATCACATCTTTAATAGTTGATCAATCTTAATTTAAAATTTTAAATTATTAAATTAGTTAGTAGATTAAAATTTAATTTAATAAATAATTTAGTGGATTATAATCTTAAATTATGATTGAATAATTTATTATTGTGTTTTTTATTTTTGAATGTTGTTATTATTGTGTTGTTGAATTTGTGTAATGGTACTCAAAAGCATCTCTCTTTAGAAAAATTCTATTGAATGCTAACCTATATAGGCCTATAGCTAGCTAGACCTAAACACTAAATAGTACTTTGGAAATCATCATTACTAGCTATGTGAAAGAGGTAGGACCACAAACTATTTGGCCCCACCATCAAACTCAGAGCTAAAATGGTACTAAAATCTCATTTGGTTCGAATCAATTTTTTATTTAATACAAATTTAAATTATTTAGGCCCTGTTTGGCAATGGGCTAAAAATCATGGCTAAAAGTACTCATGGCCAAAATCTTAAATTTATTTTAAAAAAATATTAAAAAATTATTTTATATCTCATCTCACACAAATTCCAACATTAAACAATCACTTTATTTCATATCCTACACAATTTTTAATATAACCAACTTATTTTATTTCACATTATACACATTTTTCAAAAATTTTAAAAATTTCAACTAAATCATCTTTTTTTTCTTATTACCAAACAGTGCCTTAGAAGTTAACTTTATTTTATATCCAACATAAATATGAATATTAGAATTAAAAGTATTTCATATTTTACACACTTTTTAATATATTAAAATAATTTTTTTCTCTCATTAAATTTAAAAAATAAAATAATTTTTCTTGTAAAAAAAATCTTGAATCAAATGAGGCCTAAATTAATAAATAATAATAATAATAAATAAATTTTTATTACATCTTATACAAACTCTAATATAAATAATATTATTTTATTTCAAATTTTAATTATTTTTAATAAAATTATTAATTTTATTTCGTATCCTATACTAAAATATTTTATTTGTTCAAGAATGAAATATTTTGATTTAATATGTGAAATAAAGTTGATGATTTTATTGAAAATAATTGAGTATGTAAAATAAAATAAAATTTTTTATATTAAAATTTATATAGGATGTAATAATAATTATTTATTATTATTATTATTATTTTTTAATTTAATACTATTTTGGTTTTGATTTTAGTCTTTGAGCCAAACAAGCAAAATAAAATTAAATTTAACTTGAAATACACATAAATATAGCTGTGTGCATGACTTAATATTAAGGCCTTGTTGGTAAGAGGATTAAATTGTGGTAAATTTAATTTATTATGTATATAAATGTATTGAATGTAAAATACAGTTGATAATTATATTAAAAAATATATAAAATAAAAAAAATGAATATTTTATTTTAAGTTTATGTTTTATTGTAGTTCTTTTTAATAAGTGATTTGATGTGATTTGATTAATCACTGAATTGAATGTTAAAACAGGTAATTAGATAGAGATTGAAGCTTAAAAGTTTTTTTTTTTTTTTAACATGATATTGAAATTCATGCTTTTTTATGTTTTTTAATTTATCAATTTTGAGTTGAGTAGAATAAAAAATATTCAAATTAAAGTGAAATTCAAGTATTTCATTTATCATTTTTTATTTTTCAAGATTTCAAAATAAAAAATTAGGAAGTCCATGTATAGCCGTTTCTCCTCCCTCCATGCTTTTATTATCTCACCTTCCCCTTATCAATCACCTTGCTGCCGACCCACAGCCGACATAGCCCGAGAGAGAGAGAGAGAGAGACAGAGAGTAATCGAGTCGGAAAAATTTTTCGGTTCAACACGCGGGACCCTACAAGAAAGCAAAACGAAAATGAAACTGGACTATCTGACTTAAACAATTCAACCATAAACCGACACATCCTCTTGTTGATTTTAGTGTCAAAATTGGATCACATATCATATTTGATCAAATCATAGAATGAATACGTTTATTTTTGAATATTAATTATTTTTTTGACGGGCAAGTTTATATATGTGAATTTTAATCCGGACAGTAGGTCGATTTTTAATTCAATCTAGTTTTTATAAAGAAAAAGCTATGAAGCTCCGATGAATTAGATTATTAATCTATTTGAATAATATATTCTTGTTCTTAAATTGCTATTAGCCGTTATTGTATTGATCATTTATGAGGGGTGTGTAGCAAAATGCTGGTAAGAAATATATACATATTATATAAAATAGAAATAATAATTTAGCGATATTGCTCGAATTATTTTCTACTCAGCTCACTGAGTCTCACACATAGACTCGTGCCTAAATCTAATAATTTTTCTTTAAGTGGGGGGGGGAGATCTACATGAGTTCTTATCATAGCTTTTGTATAAAAGCAGGACTTGCCAGGGCTGCCATCATAGAGATATTACAAGACTGCCGCTGCTGAGTAGTTCCTTCTCATATTCAATCTCTCTCTCTCTCTCTCTCTCTCTCTCTCTCTCTCTCTCTCTCTCTCTTCTCTCTGCAAAGGCTCTTTTAATAGCTTTTGGAGTTTATTCCTGACCTCTATTTCGAGGATGACAGCCTTCACCTATTATCAAAGTAACCAGCAGCCTTTCCTTCTTGACTCTACTGAAGAAATGAGCAGCGCCTCCTCTTCCTTCCTCTACTACCAAGGCTTAGCTGAGCCCATTCCTGAATCATCCTCCACTGAGGCCAAAAGCAGAAGCAGCTCAGTCAACAACGCTAATGGAGCTCATCACAACTTCCACTATCAACACATGGAGAAGAAGAGAAGGAGAAATGGGCCTAACTTGATCTCTGCTCAATCCAAGGTGACTGAGTTCAAAACTAGTACCTCAAATCTTCAAGTGGGTTTCATTCTTTGCCTTATTTGCTTCGATGGGTTTGTTTTGATTTATTAGGAGAAGAAGGAAGGGGGGAGAAGAAAGCAGAAGAAGCCCATTGAGGAAGGGGAGGAGGAAGAGGAGGAGGAGAAGAAGAAGACCAAAGCAGGAGATGAGCCTCCTGAAGGTTACATTCATGTGAGAGCCAGAAGGGGAATGGCAACTGACAGCCATAGCCTTGCAGAAAGGGTAAATATAGGGTGAAAACTAATTCGCCTTCTACCTTTTTGATGTTTTGCTTAAGAGAAAAACCTCATTAACGGAAACTCAGGTGAGGAGGGAGAAGATCAGTGAGAGGATGAAGATGCTTCAAGGCCTGGTTCCTGGATGTGATAAGGTTTAATTTGAGCATTGATTTGTTTGGGTCACATTCATATTTTATGATCTTCATGATGTATAGCTGATTTTATAACTGTGAGTTTCTCCTTGCATTTTAGGTTGTGGGCAAGGCATTGATGCTTGATGAGATCATCAACTATGTTCAATCCTTGCAGAACCAAGTGGAGGTTAGCATATAATTTTTTTTTAAATTTTAGCACAAAACTTTAGAAATGTACATTTAGTACTTCTTAAGTGCCTGATTAGGCTTTTAGATTGATCTGTTAATCATGCTTGAGCTCTCTAATTATGAAGTAAGTCAGAGCAATACCTACATGCTTGTCATAAGTTTATAATAACTAGGCCTCACATTATTTTCTCATCTAATTGTAAGATCAATCTAATCATGCTTATGATTGTGTTATTGTTTCTAACAATATCATTTTTATTTCCCAAACAATATATAGTTTTTGTCAATGAAGCTTGCTTGTGTGAACCCAATGCTCAATGACTTGGCTGATGTGGACTATGACTGTGCTATCAACAAGACTGAGGTTAGAATATTTAGAAGGCTCATTTATTACTATGAAAGTGATATATATATTTATATATATATATATAT
>JAEMOT010001458.1:52664-85927 GCA_019297695.1 Apostasia ramifera | reverse complement strand
ATATATATATATATATATATATATATATATATATATGATTCAGTATATATAAATATTTGTTGAATATATATGATTCAATATATATAAATACTTGTTGAACAGTTTGAATTAGGTCTGGGAATCACACCACAGGACTCACAGAACTTACAATCATTATTGCAAACCAGCCTTATCCAGCCCACAGGGCTTGATCAGAGCACAGAAAGAGAATACCAAGTCATGAACCACCATATACCTCCACATCATGTGCTCCAGGCTCAAGGGCCCATCCCTCTCCACCAGGTAAACACAACACCGCAGGAATAGTTGTCATCTGCATTGATCTATATATGCATCCATCTATGTATTAGTGCCGGCCCCAAAACCGATGCTAATTATATGATACTTCTGTATCCGTGTTGGTTCTACAACGGATAGAAGGTTTGATGCATATAGAAGACCGACCTCAAGAAATAGCAATAGAGATTTTCTAAGCATTTCTAATTCGAGATCTAATCAAACACAAGAGATACGTGAGCAAAAAGTGATATATATGTACATATGTGTATATATATATACAGTGAGGGGGTGAGAGAGAGAGAGAGAGAGAGTAAAGGTTATAGAGAGAATTTCTTGAAAAATAAGTACATGCATGTAGGATATTGGATTGATAGCTAGGTAGATTGAGAGATATTTAGAAAAAGATTAATTACATGAGCTTAAATTATACACATAAAATATATACATACATGTACATATATGTGTGTGTATATACACACACACACAATTGCACAATCAAAGTCTTCAGATATGTAGATAAAAAATGAATATCGTATAGGTATTTATGGATAATTCGATCATTAAAATATGGTTTGTAAATTATACTTAATTAGTTTATATATATTCACATCATTATATATAACTTAAGAAGCATTGTTTTAATAAGTAGGCTTGAAGCCGCAAATAATATGAAATTGCATGATTTTAAATTCGATGATCATACGCGTGATCGTAGAACTAAAATTAAGATAAAAATGAAGTAAATTATACTCATGTATCAAAATCCATTTATATATTTCAGGATGAAGGCAATTTTGTAATGCAATTAGGTGACCAACTATCGCAGAAGAACATGGGCTTCTTCCATTAGAGGAAGCAAAGAGAAGAAGAAGCCTTCTTAATTTAATGAACAAAAAGGCATGTGTAGGTTCTTAACGATGAAGTCTTCATCATTTCTCTCCTTATTCTCCTATTATTTTTCTCTTTTTGTAATTTAATAATTAACCTAGCATGTTAAATATTTTTTTTTCAATAATTTTATTTAACATCAATAAAACTTGAAAATTTTGAAAAATAAAAGAAATTTACTTATGATATATATATATATATATATGAAAGCTCGAGTGCCTATTTCATTCGGATTTTTTCTTTCTACAGGTGTTGCTTGTTGATTGAGATCGAGATTTGAATAGATACAGTCAAATACTTAATTAGTAATGAACAATATAGTTCTAATTGCTGAAACTTCTTGTTTCCACTCGTTTATAATTGATATCGAGTTGTATTAAACCGATTTTATTTTGAATAAGTTAATTAAATTTAAAATTTTGTATAAAATTAAGGACTCTTACAATATTCTCTAGGAGATCAAGAAAGGGACAGAGAGAGAAAAATCATTGTGGTCCTGTGGTGGTCAATTTATGATGATTGTGACATGACTATCAATTGAAAGGGAACTGAAATTTATGAAGGCCAGCTATCAGTAGCCTCAACCCAACATAAACTTAGCCAATTGAGTGCTCATTCTACAAAGTCAAAGTCAAATTTTTTTTCTAAATGACAAATTATTGAAACTATCAACTTACCATATTTTTCAAAAAAAAAAAAAAAATACCATCTGACAATATATATGATATATATATATATATTTAAAATTAGAAAGAGCTAATTTTGAAGACAATTGTTTATCAAGAAATATCTTTTTTTGGATTTTATCACACATAAATATAATTAATCTTGTGAAATATGAAAAAAAAATTAAAATTTTGATTTGGAAATATAATATGTATTTTTAATTCCAATATATATAAAAGTCAATAAAAATGCTAATGTATGTTGGGTTTTATCACACATAATTATTTTAATTCATTTACTGAAATATGAAATAAGTACCAAATATTTTTTTTGGAAATACAATATATATTTTTAATTTCATTCCAAAAATCAAAAAGTGGAAAACAATTAAAAATTTTAAATATAGGTTTTTCAAAAAAAAAATACGAATGCATCTTTGTTTTCTACGTGTGTGTAACTTTGTATATCGTGAATAAAAAATTTATTGTAAATTTTTTCACTAATCGATTGATTTGATTTTAGATCGTTTGAAATGGAATTAGTTTAATACAATATTGACCTCAAATATGAAAAATAGATGTAATTATGCTTAGAAGAATATGATTATGTGATCACCAAATAGGTTTTGCTTACAAATAGAACTATGATTTTTGATAACCATGCTTATAAACAAAATTTACATTTGAGTACTTTTATTGTAAATAAAAACTTTATGGCCTTAAAAAATATGAAAATATAAAGTTGGGGTATGCATGTCATTTTTTTTTTTCTTTTTCCCTTCTTATGCTTTTTACCCAAATGTGCCCTGCCATGAGCCTTCAACGGTCCCCCATAACGGAAAACGAACCCCGACCGGCTGGTTCAACCACTGAGCGGGAACCAGCCGATGGCGGACCGGGCCCAAGTTGTGACGCAGATCCCGTACATGCTCCATAACACCAGTTCATTAATCGAACCAATCATCGGCTGACATGTGGAATGCCAATAGCTATCCCGTGACTCCGCATTCACACGGTCCTATGTCACGTCACCATCCCCTTTGCCCCTTTTCTGACTCTTGGATGTGATCGCAGCATTAATCCTAACCGTCAATTTGGATAACACTGGGGGCCGTTAATAATGTTGTAAACTTATTCCATAATTTGTTATGTATTTTAAAATTTTCTACTAGGGTAATCTAAATGTTTATATTTATATTTTGAAAAAATAATATATTAAAAATTATCATATAACTGTAAAAAGAAAAATATCTTTATAATATTAAAGATTTAATTATATATAAGGAATAATTACCTACATACCATATAATTTAATTTTATTTATATTTTATCCATCCATTTTTAGTTAATTACGCTATGCACACTCAAAATATTATAAAAACTTACATACACACATTTTAACTTATTTCTATTATAATAAGTAATCATAATTTTTCAATAACCTAACTATAATTAAATTACAAAAAATCTGAGCCATTCATCATATTATTTTAACAATATTTAAATATATTTTGAGTGAAAATCCTAAAATCTTAATATTTAGGTGGCGGCAAAGGAACAAAACATCCGCAATGTGAATTGATTTTAGGACAAATCAGCGCTTTAGTGTGGTATTGAGGAAAAAAAAAATATATACCATTAAAAATAAAAATATAATTTTAATGATTTACTAATAGAATATTTTTTTTTTCAAATAGATTTTGATTAAGTTTTAACTCAAATATGTGTATGTAAGATTTTGTAATATTTTGAGTGTGCATAGTGTAATTAATTAAGAATGAATGGGTAAGACAAATAAAACTAAATTGTGTAGCATGTAGGTAATTATCCCTATATATAAATAACACCAGAGATTTATATACATAATTTGATATTTTGAAAATAGTATAATTAAGGATAAGCAAAATACTAGATTGTTGATGAAATAAATAGGAGTCTTGAAAATTAGTAATGCGTAGAGTTTCCCTACCAAGGTAATTGATAGCATAGAGACCAAGATGCATGCATCTAAATCCCCTCTATCCACCGACAGTTAAGCAAAAATATTTCATTTATCATGGAACAAATAGTTTCGTCACTTAATCGATTACAATATAGAAAAAAAGAAAAATTATAAAGGTGAACCCTAGAAATTTCTAAAGAAAAACTAGTTGAGCTGGACTGACTTTAATATATCATCTTATATATATATCAATTTTTTTTTAAAAAATTATACGCCACACACCTAAAAATTACACACCACACACTTTTCTTACACTCTACACTCTTTTTCTAAAACTGCAGTGTAATTTTTTAAAAATGAGTGTAATACATGTAATTATGATAATATTGAGTGTTATGTACGTAATTATCCGTAATAAAAAATGATCATTTTAATTCAAAATAATTATATTATTTTTAAACACTTTTTCTTTCATTCTCTCCCTCCTTCTCTCCCTCTCAATATTTTTTTTTCTTCAATAATCAATTACAGCACCATGGAGGGAAAATGAGGGATAGAGATACAATGGGATCTGGCTATAGAATAGGATAGAGAATAGGAAAAGAACTAGCTAGAATTTTGAATAGAAAATATGAAAATAAAAAATATTATATTTTTATTTAGTATTAAGTTAATGACAAAAATTGCTGAAGTGGCTCTTGGGAAAAACACTGTGGGTATATATAGATCAATCCCATGTGTTAGATATATAAGCATCAATTATATAATGTAGTGGAGAAAAATATTTTATAGGTACTATCTATCGATCTAGCATCATTTGAGCATCGATTATAACTTGTGATTATTCAATGACAATTAATGCATCAACATATACTTGATCGGCTTCTTAGCGCATGAATAATTATGAATAAACCTCGTAGGTGAGTATTGAACGTAACATCTTTCTACTGTTTGTAAAAGCATTTCTTCCTGCACTCATTCATGCAACTTGTTATCGACAAATTGATTTGCTTGTAGAATATGGCATGATATAATTTGGGAGACTAAGTTCAAAAAATATGCACATAAATTTATAATTTGTATCTCGAGACTTTGTAGTAACTTTCTTAATTTTGATATATATATATGTATATTTTAAATTTGAGATTTATATATCTTGTATATGCATTTTTTTTTTGAATGTTGTGTCAAATATAGATAGTTAGGACTTAGGAGTTGAGAGAGTACATACATATATATTCAAATCTATTTCTGATCAGTTCCCTGACTCAGTTCATCAAAAAAAGAAAAAAAAAAATCACCTGACTCAGTGCATGTGCTAGACAAAGCATTGCCCATAGACCTCAACAGCTCCCATTTTCTGCATGGGGACATGAACCCCATGCATGCCAGAAGAACTGGATGCTTTCCTTCTTCATCCCCATCCTCTATTATCAGTCCAATTTGGAAGAACAGCAGCCACAGCACCATGGCATCACCACTGTAGCCGATGTCGGCCGTCTGCATTCAATGTCTCTGCCACTCACCGAAGCAGTGGAGCCCGTTAAACCAATCGAGTTAGATTTCAAGCGAGTTGATCTTATTCTATATTTGATCGATTCTCTAGTTCACTGCAAGTGAACATATATATATAAATATTCACTGCGTCGGTTCAATGGGTAGAGCTTGTCTTATATTGGAGTCGAGTTTTGAGCAAGTTGACCTAAGTTGATCTCCTTTTCTCATTGATGTTTCACTTAATTGTATTTTGTAATAAATATTACATTATATAAGTAAGAATATAAATATATTCCCACAGGACCCGGCCCAAACTATTATCCACAAACTTTTGCCTTTAGGTCAGTTGGTGATAAAAAATTTAACATGATATATATCAGAATTATCAGAAGATCTAAAGTTTGAATCCTAATGACTTTCATTTATCTGTAGTATAAAGTTTTAAAAAAATTATCTATGCTGAACTCCACTCTGCATTCAAAGCAAATAAACTTATACGTAAAAGATCATGTAAGAATATACAAATATTTTCGCATCATTACCTATAAGGTTAAGCTTTTAGGTCTATTAATAAAAAAAGATTTAGCACGTTATATATAAACATTGACTCAAAATATTGTAATGAAAGATGAGTAATAATGCATAATATTATTCAAGGACTATAATTTACGGTCAATTTAGAGCATGTATGATTCATGACTGGACATATCCAAGATGAAGTGCCTTGGTATATGCTCTTCGCAGATGATATTGTCCTTATTGAGAAAACTAAAGAGGGAGCTAAAGCGAAATTAGAGCTTTGGAGGAATGCTCTAGAATCTAAAGGTTTGCATCTCAGTAGATCAAAAACTGAATATATGGAGTGCACATTTAGTCAAGAAAGAAAATACTTATATTGGAGATGTGATAATTGGTGATCAAATTGTCAAGAAGAGTGAGCGCTTTAGATACCTTGGATCAATTATACAAAATGATGGCGAAATAGATAATGACGTTATTAGCAGGATTCAAGCAGGCTGGGTAAAATGGAGAAATGCTTCTGGTGTGTTATGCGATAGAAAAATCCCATCCAAAATTAAGGGTAAATTTTATAAAACTGTAGTAAGACCAGCGATGATATATGGTGCTGAATGCTGGCCTGCAAAGAAGAAACATACAAATAAAATAAATGTTGCAGAAATGAGAATGTTAAGATGGATGTGTGGATATACACGAAAGGATAGAATGAGAAATGAGTATATCCGAAAGAAAGTTGGTGTTGCACCAATTGAGGATAAACTTAGAGAAAGTCGGCTTCGATGGTTTGGACATCTAAATCGTAAGCCAATTGAAGCTCCAGTTAGAAAAATTGAGTTATTGGATTTTGCTCATGTACAAAGAGGAAGAGGGAGACCAAAGAAGACATGGCAAGAAACTATAAGGAGTTATCTTAGTTACTTAAACTTAGATAAGAATTTGGTAACTGATAGAGCGCAATGGAAACAAAGGATTCATGTAGCCGACCCCATCTAGTGGGATTAAGGCTTGGTTGTTGTTGTTGTTGTTAGAGCATGTATGATGCAAATTGATATGTGTTGCAGACACTAAATTGATTCGCTAAAATTTGAGCAATTATCGAGTGAATTTTAGGACTGAAATGACCGATATCAACCACACCAACTGTGTTAGCCACAACTAGGGTTAAGTATCTAGGGTTGGGGGGGGTGAAGGAGCTGGTGCATGTGGAATGGTTTGGGATCAGTGGAGCAGATTAGGGTTTTTGGGACCTTAGTGTTAATGGCTTGAGCTGATGCTCAGCCCCACCCTGTTGGGGAAGAAGAAAAGGATAACTCAAGATCTTGTTTGGGTTATTATATGTTCATGATTATTTATTTATTTATAAAGACTTTGATCAATTGGTTCATGGATTATGAATTGGGTTTACATTAACTTGATTATAAAAGTAATCTCATTTGAGTCAAAGATGATTCGAGATATAAAACGGTACGGTGCTTGTATTCACTATTAAAGGAATCCATATATAAATCTTATACTTGATCTTGAGTTCAACCATCGAACCCATAATCTACTAAATTCAATCATAAGCACAATTAAATTATTGTGACCGTATTGTAATTCTAATGAATATGTTCAACAAGCAAGCTAAGTCATAATTAGAAAAAATTATTAAGTCGGGGATGCCACATGATCAACAAAGGGCCCACCTTGTGCTAACATGGCAGCCGCTCTATTGGCATGTCGGTTCCTCAATTGGCCGAATACAAAAAACTGTATTATAATTTGGTGTTGAATATGTGCGATTGTGCATTGCCAACCTAGTTGAAATTAAAAGATTAATGAACATGTTGGCTTCACTGATTCTCAAAAGGATTTGAATTTTTTTTTTAATAATATTACTTTGAAGAATCAAATTGAAGTTAATTAAGTAATAGATATCTTTTTAATTCGAAAATCTAAGAGCTATGTTCATTTTCATTGTATTTACCACATTCTAAAGGGGATATTGATAGATATATATTTTTTATGACTAAAATAATGTTTAGTTTAATGCTTGGATAAGGAAGTTTTTTTTTTAAAAAATGAGACTAATAAGTAATAATTAATATATAACACTCGTGATACTAATGTAAAGGTATTGTCTATTTTTATTTTAAAAAAAGTGCATAATTTTAGTCAGGAAATCATCCATCACAGTGCTACTCCAGCCCAAGTATAGTTAAGTATGGAGTTTTTTATTACAGTCTTGCCTCAATAAAGGTCTCTTTCATTTGAGATAACATTATTTACTTATACATTTCAGTATCTCCCTCTTTTTTAATGTCAGATGATTCATTCTTGTTCCTCTCTCATCACCTTTTATAGGTCTAGAAGTTTGTCAGGAGCCGCACTTTACCTCAGTGATTTTTTTTTAGGACATGACTTAGTGATCACTCCGACATGTCACCTTAAATATAAATTTTAATTTTAAATTAATAATATTTAAATTTTTACATAAATTAAATTAAAAAAAAAAACACTAGTAATTACCGACAGTTTTGGTCATGCCGGTTCGGAGGGGTTTGGACCGACTCGGTCGAAACATGGTCATCGACTGCCCGGTCGAAACGATTTGGACCGACCCGAACGAACCGGTTATCGCGGCCATGTGATTTATTTGCATAAACGACCACGGATACGTTTGGATTTGCTAATCTATCCTTGTTCGAAAATTAACCTGCTCCGCCCAGCTAGGGTTTTCTGTCGAGCCGGGCGCCGGCGCGATATTCCTCGCCGTCGCAGTTGCTGCCCTAGGTATATCTGCCTCCTCTGTCTTTCTCTTTCACGTACTTGAGATCAAATCGATCGTGTCTCTTCTTACTCTATACCATTTAAAATGATTCATGGAATCGGATGGATCGTTAGTCGGTTCGCTCTGCTTCATTATGTGATGTGGTTTTACTTTGTTGTTTGATTTGTATTATGAAATGAATATCATGCAATCGGAGTGGCTTTTTGTGTGGTATTTGACGAGGAAGCTGGATGTTTTTTAGTTAATTTTGAGGAATTTATTGCTGGCATGGAATTCTCAGGCGATTTTAGAAGGTTTCGTTAGTTAAAGTTTTTCTCTTTATTGATTTAAAGGGGCTGCTTCTAAAAGTTGTTATTGATAGGTGCTTAATTTGATTGACATAGTGGAAGGTTTTGCGAAAATAAGTAGTTCAAAGAAGGTTTATATAAAGTTAGTTGCTGGTATTCTGTATCTATGGAGGTTGTCCTTGAGTATGCGTGAAATATCAATTTATGAATGAGCTTTATGGCTTGTCATTCATTCTCGTATTGCATGAGTTGGTTTTTCTGTCATTGCATTAATGTCATTGATGGTTAATTTTAACGGCCATAATTCCTTGGGATATTTTATATTCTAGGATCAATAATATCTGTAATATCAATTCTAGTTCGATTTTGCAACTATTCACTAATTATGTGATGACCATTATGTTTTAACAAGATTTCCCTAGACATTTCACATGGCATCAATGAAATGCAAATTTCCCTTGTCTTTCTTTGCTAGTTCTACATGCTAGATCTTCAGGTCATTCTTGTATCTTAACTGCTTAAGCATATTGAACTCGGTATCATGAACCCTCAAATGAGTAAATGACAAAAAATTAACTCCAATATAGTGAATTTACGCTAATACAATACCACCACCAACAATAGCAAAGCTTTAATCTCAAAATAATTGGGTCAAATAAGTGATTTCTCTTCTCCGTTATGTTCTATTAGAGCAATGTGCTCTGTGAGCACAAGTGAGTCAAGTTCTAATTAAAGACCATATCATAAGTCATTTTTAGCATCACCCCTTCATAGTTGTAGCTTGGATTCCCTTATATTTTATTCACAGACTCTAGAGGTTGAATAAGAACAAATGGAACCAATTAAATCAGACATTAGAAACTTCCTCTTCTCTTGTATGATATAATTTAATAAAATTGAAAGTAATTATTTATAATTAATTATAATAATTTATTTTCTGTTTTTTTATTAAAAAATATTTAGTCATAAAAATTATAATTTGATTCACTATTTTTTATAATATAAACTTATAATTTTGTATTTTTTGTTTTACTTTAGTTTTAATTTTTATTGTTTTAAAAGACTATATTTTGAAAATTATAGCAAAACTTCAAAATTGAGATGATGTTGAATTAAAAATTCACATGTAATATCAATTTTTTCAGTACTCAACCAAATAGTTATTATTCTAATTATTTCATCTTTATCACTAAAAAATTTCAAAATTTGCACCTCATAATAAAATATAATAAATATTTCAAATAAGTAGAAAAATTTAAAATAATAAATTAATTTGTTTTATTATTATTTACATATTAATGTAATTTAGATGGGATAAATTCTGACCTTACAAAGTTCAAGATCAAATTTTATTTAGAATAAATGTAATTTATCTTATATTTTAATTTTTCTTAATCATATTTTTTCTATGCAGAAATTGTATGAGTTTTTTTTTTTTACATTTCTTTAACATAAATACTTTATTATTAAGTTCTATATTTAAGGTTTTATTTTTAAACATATATATCAATTTTTTTGTATATAAATGTTTTATGATAAAAGTATAGAAATATAAAAATATAAATTGACACTTAATTTCAATAAATAAATTAATTATTTTACATATAAATATTTATATGTCAACATATACAAAACAAAATCAATCAAATTTAATTATTAAATAATATAAATTAAATACTTACTAAAAATAAAAATAACTAATTTAATTTAACTTAAATATTGATTGAGATTATGAAAATTAATTAACTTTAATTTAGTTCGACTTGCAATTGAAATTTTAATTTATAATTAGAACTCAATGCAATGAAAGTAAGTTGAGTTAAAATTCAAAAATTTAGAATTTAAATTGGATTTTAAATTTTAAAAATTTAAAATATCTGTAAAAATAAAATAAAAAGTTTAAAAATTAACAAAATTGAATTAATTTTTAAAATTAATTGTTATTGAGGATCTTATTATTAAATAATAATAATTATTAAAATATAAAATTAAAGAGTATGGAAATTAATTTTATTATTTGTATGTAAAACTTTTAATTGAATAATAGAGTTGATTTGTTTATTTATAATTTTACTTGCATTTCAATATGTGTATAATATATATCTATATGTTATCTAATAAATAATTTTAAAAAAAATCATTAACTTGATAAAACTTTAAAATTATTTTTAAATTTAAAAAAATAATTAATTTGAATCAATTAAATTTACCTGAGAATTGAAAAGTTTAATTTATGATTAATTTATTGATATTGACTTTAAGATTTTATTTTTTGAAAAATTTTATGATTTTTAATTTATATTTGAGAAAATAAAAATTAAAAAGTAATTTTTTTTTTGTTTTTTGACGTCAAATTTGAATGTTATTTCATTATTGATATTAGTATTTGGAACATTTATAAAATTTAATTATTTATATCGACATTAATAAAATTTTTAAAACTTTATCAAATTAAAGTTTTGCATTATTATCAAAACTTAAAAGTCACTCTCAATTCACCCGTATTTTACTTGATTCAAAATGAATTTAGTTTTTTTTTATTTAAAATTAATTTAATTAAAACACATTTATTTTTATATTTATTAATGTTAATAAATTGAAATGTAATATCTATTATTAAATGTAGTGAAAATAAATTTATTATTTAATTATATTTTTTAATATTTTATAGGGAAGATATATGGTTGAGAGAAGAGAGAGAGAGGAGTGAGAGGCGGTGGGCGGAAGGTGGAAGAGAGGGAGAGAGGGAGAGAGAGAGAGGGTGTGGGGAGGAATGAGTGGGCGGCTGGGCGGTAGGAGAGAGGGTAGAGGGCATATAAATGTAATAATTAAAATTTTTGAGGATATTTTAGGAATTTAAAAAATTCAGCACCTTTTACCACTCTTAATTATATAGCATAGATATATAATATTTTGAACAATTTGATTACTTCTTGATCGAGTCAACCTTAACTTGAACCCGACTCAAAATATATTATGTGTCTTTTATCTAACTTGAAACTCGACTTAAAATGGTTTGATTCGAGTTTGAATCGTGCCAAAATTTGAGCAAGTTACGAGCAAGCTTCGAGTTTCGAACAATTTTGATAGCCCTACTAAAAGCCTTCTACCTTGTGTAGGATAACTCCTATGCCATCTCATGATGCATCAGTTTCCACCTACAACTCTTGAGAAAAATTAGGGAGTGCCAGGACCGGTGGGTTGCTCATCTGTTTCTTCAATGCCTCAAAAGCTTCATCAATGGTTGCATTCTAGGCAAACCTCCCTTTCTTCAGCATATTTATCAATGGTTTACTAGTTACACCATATCCTTATGTGAATCACTTGTAATATTCAGTACAAAAGTGTTTGTGTTTCCTTAATATCATTGGAGAAGAAATGGGCCGTGTTTTATCTTAAATCACCATTTCAATCTTCTGTATGTGAGGATATTAGTAGGGTCTAATCTTAAAAGGTTCAGTGCTTAATTAAAGTGTAATGGATTGATCATAGCTTCTTTGAGGAAGTAGCCCCTTGGGTTCTAGAAGATGTCTACAAAGTCCTGCAAGGTGCCATCCAGTTATTGAAGCCTTTTTATTAGCATCCATGAGCATCTTAGCTAGGGATGTGCAAAAATACTCGAAGAATTGAAACGGAATCAGAATCAAACTGGAACCAATTCGAAACTAATCGGTTTGGTTTGGTTCTGGTTCTAAAATTTTCGGAACCGAGTGATTTAGTTTAATTCTCTGTTCTAGCATTTAGAAACCCGAACCGAATTAAATACCCAATTCAATAATTAATAACTATTATATTTATCAATCTTACAATGTACAAATAATTTTTTTATTTTATTATTATACAATAAGTATGTATTATTATGAAAAATTATATATTGTTATTTTATTTATATTCATAAATATTAAATGGAAAGTTTATTTTCTTTCATTAGTACTGTTATTTTATTTTTTTAATCTATATTGCAATACAAGATTAGTTAAATTATATTGGGTTTATTGAATAAATATGCTTTTTATAATTTATTAATTTTATTATATTTCTATCATTATTAAACTTAATTTTTTTCAACATAAATACAACAACCACCACCAAGCCTTTATCCTACTAGGTGGGGTTAGCTATATGAATCGTTTATTTTTATTGCACTCTATCAAATATATGATAAATATTTGATAAAAAATTTATTTAAATTTTATTAGATTTGCATTGTAGTAATAGTCGTAGTTCATAGTGTTTAAATTTTTTTTAATATAATATGAATTCTAGAACTATCCCTTAATATGTTGTTAAATAAGAGTAAGAATCGAATCCAAGTTGGACCCCAACAGAATTTATTTGGTTCGGTTCCGATTTTCAAAGTAGTGGAATTGATTTTGGTCGATTCTGGTCCAAGTTTTGTCTAAAATCGATCCCACCACCGAGTTGCACCTCTAATCTCAGCAAGCTTCAGAGCGATCAATTGGATAGGAGTGCATAGGTGTGGGGTAGTCAGCAGAGTGGAGTTGTAGAGTGGTTGTTTGACTTTTCTCCCCCTGAATTAGCTTAACATACCTTCTTCAACTACCCCTCAAAACCACCCTATGTCTTTCATGCTAGAACTCCATTAATAGTTGCTTAAAGTCCCATTGGATTGGCCCTATGGTTGATGACCATTGTACACTAAGTATCATGGCATAACTTCCCAATGAGAATACCATGGCATCAATGTAAAACTTTCTCGCGCACATCTTCGAACACAACCCTCATGCTACAAATTGTGTTGAGACTGGCTCGAGTGGCTAACTTCACCACCTGATTAGGGACAGGCTCACATATTCCTTTGAGCCTTTTCAAAGCTTTGTGGTCCTCGAAATTATGAGCTCTTCCAGAATTAGAAAGTATGCGAATACCCTACTTCTCTAACATGCCCTTGACTGTCATACAGTTGTAAGAAGGAATTCTTGTGATGACATGTATTAATCTCTAAAAATTAATGAAATTCAAAATTCGACGGGAAGTAAAATTTCGAATGCTTGCCATCGAAGAAGTGATGGGACAAAGGACAGGTCCTTTCAAAAAAGACAATTTGGTAAGAAAATATGTGGATCGAAAACGATCTTATTGAAAACATTATAAAAGTTGAAGATGTGAATGTCCGACCATCTATTGAAGGGAGTATAAAAGTAAAAAATGTTAAAGATCAAAGAGTGGCTTTTCGGTAGACCCTTAGATTTAACAAAAATAGTTATTTGCCAGTTGTATGCTAGTTGTAAGTGATGCTAGTTGTAAGTGATTGGAGTTGTAAGTGATTGGTGTTGTAACTGAATTTAAGTCAAATGAGCCAAAGTATAAAATCCTATGAATACCTAGAGAATCAACTAAGGGACAGATCGAATGATTAAAAGAGTTGAGCTAAGAAGAACTTTCATTCATCTGTTTTCAGAAGACGAAATCTAGTGTGGAAAGATATAGAAGTCAGCTAAATTCATCAAGATTACTGAAGAATTTACATTGAATTCCTTCTTTCATTCTTTTTTTCTTTTTCCTTTTTTGATCACTCTTTAGTAGAGATCTGACAAGAATTATTGTAGTCAAGACTCAGAATTCTCAAATCTCCCTAATCAAAGGATTTCCGTCTAATTTAGATGCAAAGATTTAGTGGTTGTAGTCCTACAATGGTGAAATCCTATGAAATTGAGTCATTGGCTTGAATGACGATGATATTCCCATGAGGATGATGAAGATCTCCTATTGGTAATTCTAAGAAAATTAAATTATCTTTGGAGCAGTTGTTATATTACTGAAATTTTTAAGATATTAAGGAGCAAGAAAGGATGAGATAAGGAGAAAAGTAAAAGTAAAGGTGGATCTTGGCTCTTGAGTAAGAAAAATAACTGTCTAAAAGATGATGATCTCACTTACTGACATGTCCTTAGAGCAAGTCATCTTTGAAAAAGATTATTTCAGATTCTAAGTGTTTAATGAATAAAATCATTGAAATGCAAGACAATAAGTAAAGAAACATTGAAACAAAGGAATTATAGATGATCAAAGGCATAGAAAACATGTCAACTTTGTTGATGGATATAATCCAAATTACATGGTCCATGAAAGCATTAAGATGTTTAGAGCAATGCATTCTTTCTTCAACAGAATCAATTATTCGAGCTTCATTTCGATCCTTGCCTTTCAACCCCTGATTTTTGATCTAGTCTTTGATCCCTCTTTTCAATCCATACATTCTTTCTTCAACAGAATCAATTATTCGAGCTTCATTTCGATCCTTGCCTTTCAACCCCTGATTTTTGATCTAGTCTTTGATCCCTCTTTTCAATCCATATTTTTCAATCCTGATCTGCAAGTTTCAAATACAAAATTAGAATGAGCACAAAAAGGTCTTTACATTCTTTCAAAGAAATATTGAAATGAGCATTTGTAAAATTGGAATTCAAATTTGAGGCCTTGTTTGGTTGATGGGTTATTCTTTGGCAAGGAGAGAAAATATGTTATTTTATGCGTTTGATGGGAAATAAATTTATTTTAATATCGGGAGTTGTGTAAGACGTGAAATATGATTGATTTTAATGTTGAAATTTATATTGAATGTGAAATCAAGTCAATTTTTAATGTTAGAATATGTGTTGGATATGAAATAATGTTATTGAAATTTGTGTTAAATTTAAAATATTAATAAAATATTAGTTATTTTTTTTTAAGTTATGAACCAAGTAAAGGCTAAATCAAGACCTTAAATTTAAATATAAATCAAGTCTTTAACAGCAAGCTAAACGCTTAAGAATATGTTGTCAAGAAAATGAATAATTATCGGTGGACTTTTATGTCTTTATTGTATTATTGCCAAAATTCAACCTATAATAGTGGGCTAATAGCCTAAGAATACACTATTATACGAGCAAATTTTTCATGGTAAATCATTAATAAGTATGATCAACTTTAATCTAAAGTCTTTTTTAGATTTATGATGCTTATCTCTTGGTAATAGGCTGTCTGATCTTGATACATTATATTGCAAGGCCAAAATTGGTTGAGTAAGGAGAAGTTAAAAAAGGTCATAAGTAATTAAATTCTGATTTATAATCACACAAAGTTAGTATAAAAAGTCCAAGTAGATCAAGTTGGTTGAAAGTAATATACATGATGATTTTACTTTGTAATCCCACTATAAATCACTAGAATGATACTGGACAATGGAACACGCGGTTCTTAATGGATTATTTTGTAATTGTCAAATTGATAATTTAAGTGGATCATGTTTATTGGTTGAGCATTAGACAATTGAACCATGGGACCTTCGTGAGGTTCTTCCCTTATCCCCGTCCTTCTTATGCTATCTATTTAGTTAGTTGATTTTTTTCTTTAGTTAAAAGTTTCATTTTTTGATGGGGAGATGAGAAATTAACTATAGGGCTTTCCCTTATTGTAAGTCGTTGATCCCCTAAAACTATGAAGTCTTAGAGTTATTGCTTTTAAGGTGAAATCTTATTTCAATTTACGTTAAAGAAAGGAAATTCTTTGATGTTTAATAGATTCATTGAACTTTCATTTCTTGAGCTCACTTGTATAGATAGTTGAGTTTGTAGAGTCATCTAGATTCAACTTTGGTGCCTTCACTTCAGTCGGGTCTTCTACAATGTTTTCTGTTGGCTTCTGCATTGTTTTCATGTTCTTCTACCTGGCTCATATTCAACCACCTTTTGTGCATTTGTGCCCCAAGGTGGGCCTCTTTTTACACCAATAACAAAGCCTTTTGCCATCATTTCTTCTTTACTTAGCTTTGCTGCCTAACCAATCATTGGCCTCTTCTTGTTGAGCTCTCGCTTTGCCAATAATTCGATTCTACTGGGTGTTGATAGAAATGAACCTACTGTCCTATTGCCTCCTCTCTCAAGCATAACTTATGGTTCTTGCAAAGGGTTGCAAAAGCATCCTCCTGTATTTTAGTTAAGCTGTAAACCTCTTGTAAGTTCTTGGTCTTCAATAAATGAACAACTTGCAAGACCTCCTTCAAGCCAGCCAAAAAGTAAATGGTCCTGACCATCATATTCGGGACATTAAACTGATTTTGATAATCAAGAACTAATCCTGTCAGCTTCAGCTTAACCAATTCTCCTATGGGGTCCTCGTAGGCTAGTCCAAACCATTCATGGATGGCCTTCTTATACTCTTTGATTGCTTCCTTCATCTTGCTCTTGTAGACAAGAGTGTCTTTCATTTGCCAGAAAGTCTAAGAAATCTGGTTTTGATAGCAATTGATGCACAACTAATTTGTGAAAGGTATTTTCTGCCTAGTACTCCAACTTTGGTGCCAGAGGATCTTCTGGTTTCCAGGACAAGGTTCTGTGTACTATGGCGAAGGCTAGTTGCAAGAACCCCGTCGATCAATAGAGAGCAACAAACGAAGACATTATCACAAAGATGGAAAAGAAGAAGATTGAAAGAGAAGGGGGAAACAAATTATTCACTTTGTTATCTCCACCAGTTGGCACTACAACCTTCTTATTATAGGAGTTAAACTGGGGACGGCTCAAGTTGCCCGATTCGTTACTGCTGGTTCAATAATAAAAGAAATAAAAACCCCAACGGTCTCGTCGTTTTAACAGCTACCCACAACAAACAAGCAGGTACTATATGCATAATGTGCTCTTATTTTGTTTATAAATTCCATGCTTTCTGTTCATTAATCGTATTAATGGCATGACCTCCTATATCTCATGTTTGTTTTGGTTTTCTGGTTCTTACAGCTGGATCATACATGGCACAAAGTACTACAAACATCATATCATCTGCAAAAGCTGTGTTGTTGGGAGCTTTCGCTTCTGGTGTTAATGTTAGTATAATATCAATCACAGATTAACGTTCTGATTTGTTTTCCCTTTTGTTTGGAAAACATGGTAAAGTAGTCCCCTCTACCACCATTTTACGTTATATAGTAGAACTTGTTGATCTTGCCTTAGTGGTATCTAAGGGCAAATATAACCTTTCATTACAGGGTCCAACATGGGTTGTTCTGAAGATGACTTTTATCATGCTTGGCATTTGTCTTATCGCCATGCTTTCTTTAGCATTTACATCTAGTGATTTCATCATAGCCAGCCATGTCATCTTTCTTCTTATCCTGGGGACGGTGCTTTTTTTACTTCTAAATGGGTAATTTTCTGTGCCTCTAGATCATGTCTGATATTGTCCCTTCTTCAAAGTGCTTATCTGATATTTCATGCTATCATCATATGATTTAAATCTCTTTTGCCTACCTTTACACATTTTTTGAGACAGTTTTGATTGGAGGTTTATGAAAATTGATAGCATCATGTTGTCTGGTGCAGTGGTTGAATCCTCACAGGCACATAGCTTAGATAATTTTATCAGTGACGAATGCGTAGATTTACCTCACTCTTCTGGAATAATGAACTAAAAATACTCGAAAGCAAAAAATTTATGGTTCTATTTGCTTTTGGTCACATCTTTCAGAGTAGGTCTTGCTCTTGTTGATGAGTTCTATATTCTCTAGATTATCTATTAATGTTTCAAACAAGTTATTTAGTCTTTCATATTACATTTTTGTGTTTTTATCTTTCACACAATCTTGTTTTTGATGGAGAAACATTAAAGATCAAAGATTTACGTTTATTTTATTCTATTTATTGTCATCTGAGTTATTTTAATATCATATTCTCTTTAGTGTCAAGCAAACCTATATGATTTAACATGCTTGTCATTTGTTACGTTTTATTAGATAAGGCATAGTTAATCTGGATGAGGGTTAGCTGTTTATGTCTAACATATGTGCGATACTTGATAGAAATGTATTAGTACCTGCCACTTGAACTGTCGGTTTGAGACAATCTAATAGGTTGGAGAACGTGAACATTGCCTGGCATTTTGATAAAGAGGAATCTGCAAAGTAAGATTGCTTCTTTTAGAAGGGTATTAATATGAAGCAACTTGAGCATTTTAGTGAGATATACTAAGGGGTGTCCTGCACTTTAATACTTGACTACTTCGATTTATCATATACGTTGTGCCTCTCTGCTGATTAAACACTAGTTCTGATATTGCTATTATCTGACAGAAAACTGCTATAGTGTGATGAGATTAGGATTACCTTCAGTCTTCATTTTGCTCATTATCTGGCATAGTATATTGATCCTATAGAACTTTGTATTTCATTAGTTATTTGTTTTTTAGTCCACTTTCTTGCTACATAATTCTGAATACCTCAATTATGTAATACAAAGCATTTGAATGCCAACCTTCAGTCGGGCTGAAAAATGGGATTGGAGTATTGTGCCTACTAATTACAAGTGAAATATGAAAACCTTTTGGGATAGGCTTCTCTAAATTGCCGGCAGTTTTCCACTAAGTCTGCATAATTTGCGTCTGATGTCTATTTTTGATCAATTTGATGTGATGTTAATGTAACTTGGCTGCAAAGAAAGCATTTCCTTTTTAAGAGTTTGAGTTCTTTGGAAACTATTATCGGTCTTCATGACAGCCTCTTTTGGTAAACATTAGTTTTCGTCCCCAGTGGGTATTTGGTCATATGTTTGCTTTTCCATTGAGATAAATCAATGATCTTCATGGTTGGCGGGTTCCTTTATTTTGTTATTTCTTCAAGCATGGTATTATATCACGTAGTGATTGTTTCTTAGGTGCTTGTGTGGACAAGCAAGAATCTGGAAAGAAATTTATTATCGGAATCAGTCTATCTGTATATCCTTTTATCAAAAAGAAAAAAATCTATCTGTACATCATGTTAAATGCTATAGACATCTCAACTATTTTGGAAGGCAGACAACTCAATTATGGAATCTCTAATCTATGAGACCCCATTGCTTGATTGCACCATAAAAGAAACAATAAGGAAAAGGAAAATAAAGGAAGAAGGAAACTAAATATTTTCTTAAAAAAATAAACTCTTTAAATAATAACCTTTCCAAACTGCCATGATTCTCCAATACTCCCTCGAGTTGGCGATTAAATATTTTTATTCCTAGGTTGCTTGTGATCTTATGAAATGCATGATCCTTTTGTCAGAATATCCATTAGTTATCCTCCTATGTGAATGTACGATGTGCTGATTAGGTCATTGTCAAGTTTCTCTTTGATGGAGTGTCAGTCTATTTCCACATACTTTATCTTATCATGATAGACATGGCTGTGAGTGATGCTAATAGCTGACTTATTGTCTAAGTACACTTCATTAGTCCTTCCTACTTGATTCTGAGGTCATCCAGAATGCCTTGAGCCACATCAGTTCACAAATCCCATGAACCATAGCTTGAAACTCTGCTTTTCCATTTCATCAAGCTAATAAGATTACTTTTTTATGTTTCCATGTAGGCTTGAAACTCTGTTTTTTTGCACTAGTTGCATATTTGGTTCAGCTTGTTTCTGGTTTTGTTGGTTTAAAATGGAGTTGCTGCTCTGGTTTGACTCATCTCTTTTGGTCCAACAATGGCTAAGATTGATCCCTGTATTGGTGACGGGTTATTTTATATGACATTTCTCCTATTCTCCTTTGTTTATGCTATTGCGATAGTTGCGCTTAATGATGGTAGCTTATCCTTGCCGAATGTTTGAACCTAGACTTCATTGAACTTAGTTCTAAGGCCTCTACCCGTTGCAATATGTTTGTTGGGAGTGCATAGTTATTATTTTTCATTGTAATATACCTGTAATAATCAATCACTTGCCAAATATATTGCAAAACTCTATATAGTCACAGAACCGTTACCTTGCTTATTGGCCATGAGTTTACAATTGATCTCATATATTTTGGCAGTCATTTCTTCTTTAAACATGTATGATCATCTCCCATATTTCTCTTGTTGTGGAAAAAAGGATATACGTATCTCTAATTTTAACGACAATGACATTCGAAAGCCATGCCATCTCCAGTGAGTTCTCATCCCATGCCACAAACAAGGTGACTGAGTTCTCCCTTGCGCTTTAGACAAGTTTGAACTAGTTGACTCCACTTCAAGTATTTTTTTTTCCCATTCAATTGGGTAGAATAATAGAGATGTTGCAGATCGCCTATTGCTAGTGTGGTTGATGTAGCAATAAGTTCATTTGATTGTGTAGAGGCTTGGGGTTTGCTAGCCATCATAATTTTTACTTTTTCAAAAAAGGGAAAGAAATAAAGGACGATCAATTTGTTTTTTCAACCTTAATGAGAGAATTTAGAAGAGATAACAAGAGAATTGATTTTTGTAGGCTCTGATACCATGTGAATGAAAAGGATTTTATTATTGGAACAAGTCAATCTATATTATATCATGTTCAAAGCTGTATCAAGCCTCTCAAGTATTTTGGAAGGTAAACAGCTCGATTATGAAATTCTTATGCTGTTGGATCCCATTACCTTATTACATCTAAAAAGAAAGAATGAGGAAAAGGAAAAAAGAAATGAAGTTTTTTTTTTTTGAAAAAATAAATTTTTTCTTAAAGGAGTCATGCCAAGTTAAGTGGTTGGGTGCAATAAAAATAAAGGATTCATATAGTTGACCTCACATAGTGGGATAAAAGCTTTGTTGTTGTTGTTGTTGCTGTTGAAAAAATAATTTTTTAAAATAATATCCTTTCTAAATAGTCAAGCTTCTTCAATTGTTGTTGAGCAATGAGGTTGTCCAGAGTACGGAATTTATCTGATTTTGTTGTATTGCTAATTTTCTAAATGATTTCATGCAAGGAGTGACTATAAGTTTCCCGGTTGTGTGATGGACTTAGAACCCTTTTTGTCGTATAACTTTGGGGAATGCATCAACCATCTATGTCCTTCAACTCTCCATGATATTGGTGATAGTTTTGCCCCATAGTGACTAGTATAAATTTACATATGTGAAGGCTTAATTTCATGACCTGCTATTTTACATTCTCTTCTGAAGTTCTGCGTTTTTTCTGACACCATAATTTAGATTATTTGACTTGCTTTATAAGACTACTTTTAGCATCATTGATCTCGAAAGCACGGCATGACGAGTTCGCTAACCTGATTTATTTTACAGCTTTCTGGCACAGACTGGTCTGGTATCAGTGGAACAGCAAATGGAGGAAATGGGCATCTTACAGAATGATAACTTAAAAGAGAAGCAGATTTGAATAGACGCTTATGTTCATAATTAAGTGCAAAAGAAGACAACATACAAGTAGGAAGAACTCATCATATTTATCATAATTGCTGAATTCTGACTGTATTTCTTAGAAACTTTGGGCGGCTTTGGGAGCAGATTAGTCATCTTTGGCTTCCTTCTCCTGTGTCTTTCTCTGTTTGGTCTTCAAGAAGCAGAAGCAGGAGCAGCATGGGCATTGAAATAAGAACTTCATTCCTTCTCTTCTGATTCTCAATGGCCAGCAGAGGGAAATTTGAAAGAAAGAGAGACAGAGAGTGACTCTAAGGTACCAATGAATCCTTTCTTCACAATCTCTCATTTATATTTAGGGATATTTACACATCCTCACTTCAAAAGTTAGTGATTTGCATATGCAACTCTTTTAAAATTCATATTTTCTTCACTGCCAATTAAAAATTCCAAATATTACATGGGAACCACTTCAATTAAGATTTGAATGCTGTCATTGGAATATTCTGTGAAATCTCAGAAAAGTCAGGCGGATGAACTAAAGTAGTCAGTATATTTTATTTGGAAGTTTTAATAGGTGTTAAGAGTAAATATGAATTTTAATTGCAACGGCAAAGCGGAGCGAGAAATGGCGTCAACTTGCTATTATGCGAACTATAAGCATTCTTTTGCCATGTGTGGGCTGAAATTTGCTACGCATAGCATAATTTTGCCTTTATGTAACAAATTATATACTACATATGGGTTATTTTTTTGCTATCTTAGGGCTGAATTAGCCGCCTTAAAAATAGTATATTTTAGCTCTTACAACTTTGTTTCGGCCCTTACATAGTATATTTTATCCCTCAGCGAAAATATGCCTATGTAGCAAACTAATGCTCCTGTATAGCATGGTGGTGAGGTAACGTAGTTTTTCTTGCCGTTTCTCTTTTCGCGGCTGTTGGATCCGGTATTTATATGCATCGTATCCTCATTTGATCCTGAGCATTCTACGTTATCCTAACCCAATAGTTTCTCAATAACCACAGGACTCCAGCTAAAATTTCCTTTCTCCTTCATATTTTGGCCTCATTTTAGTCTTGTTGGCCCACTTGGAAAAGTAATAGTCCTTTCTATGGTTTTTAGTAGGATTTCCTATGTAGGAAATTGCAGAACAACTTTGTACGCTCTGACAAATGCTAGCCTGTGAAACCCCACTACATAGCAAGATTGGTTCCCAAATTCACTTTATGTTAGTTCATTTGCTTTTAACTGAACTTCTCATTTCATGTGTGTATGTGTGTGTGTCTGTATATATATATATATATATATATATATATAAGACTTAATTGGGTAAAAAATATTGTATATCTAAAGGACTTAGAAAGGAATATTGTAAATGTCCAAGATCTATGTGAAAAAGCATTGTATATTGAAAGGACTCTGTTGGAAATGAATTTATAAACTCTAGTGAAATAGGAATCTATTCTCAATGACCCTCATGATATTTATCCATATATATACATACATATATCTATATATATATATATATATATACATATACATATACATATATATATATGTATGTATATATATTTATATATATGTATGTATGTATATGTATGTTTGTTCATAAAAAAAAGTATATGTATGTATGTATGTATGTATATATATATGTGTGTGTATATGTATGTATGTATGCATATCAAAAGTACTCAATTTGGTAAAAAAATATTGTATATCTAAAGGACTTAGAAGGAATATTGTAAAGGTTTAACCTCAATGACTTGACGTGAAAATATTGTACAGGACTTGTGTGAAAAACATTATATATCTAAAGGACTCTGTTAGAAAAGAATTCAGAAATATGGACCCAATCTCAATGAGCTGCATGATATTTTCCCATATATATATATATATATGGCAAGAGAGAGAGAGATGGGTTTTAAATTTAATTAGGTGAAACTTTAATGACATTATGTAGTAATGGTTGGATCCTTGGGCATGAAAAATTTTCAATTCGTGCCATGCTCTTAGAATGATTGGAAGCGAGAGTCATCAATCCTATAACGGAAAGGGGGGAGGTTATTGGCTATGTATGTAAAGGCATATGTTAAACACATCAAGGTGCCTTTTTAGGGATAAAATTATGAGACTTGCTTGGGTTGTGTTGCAATCGGGAAACTCCTATAGCATTGGGCTGATTCAGGACAAATGGTATCCTAGCTGGCTTCCAATAATACGATGTGATTCGAGGATGAATCTGACTTGGACAATGTGTAGCTTTTAGCAGATTTTTAGGATGATAGGGATAAGAGTCATTAGCCCTATATTGAAAAGGCTAGGTTATATATGTAAGGTCCTATACTATCATGTTGCAAAATCTTTTTTAGGGACAAAAATGTAGCTTGAACAATGTGAACCTGCTAACACGGTTGTAAGATGGCTAGGGAGGAGTCCTTTTTTGCATTGAAAATAGAAGTTATTCGGATGTGTAATGCTAGATAACCCCTATTTCACAGTGAGTTATGGGGAAATAGGATATATGTGTACATTTTTGAGACGACATCTCTTGCCAGCATGATTTTTATTTTTCATAACATTTTAGGCTTTTACTAGTTTTTAAACAAAAACAAAGTGCAGTACTTTTCTTAATTTGTGTTACACTTTAAGTGGATAATGCTTTCATGAGTTAATAGCAATTTGGTCCATATAATTTGGACATATATGTAATTAGGCATCTCTAGTTTTCAAATTAATCAAGTTGGTCCTCTAGTTTGAGATAATATACAAGTAGATTCTTTACTATTAATAAAGAGACCCAATGACATTTTCTTTAATTTGTAGATTTATTTGATTAGTTTAAAAACATCAATATTTCATAAGAATATAATGTCTAGCTCAATCAAATAATTTAAAAAATATACTTTATTAATAGTTATTAGTCCTACTTTTATCTCAAATTAGAGGATCAATTCGGTCAGTTTAAAAATTAGAAAAGCCCAATTGCATACAGGCTCAAATTAGAGAAACTCAATTGCTATTAACCTTATTTTGATAGCGACGGACTGGGTCATGGGCCATGAAAACATTGGTAGTGAGATATATTAGTGATTGGCTAGGGATTTTGGGCTTATGCATCTTAAAGCATATGATTATGTTGATGTTAAATGCCTGAGATAAGGATGCTGATGATAATGATGGCATCAGTTTGGATGTTGGCATGCCAACAATCTTTTGCTGGTGAGAAAGCATAGTAGTTAGCGTCCTTTGGCACATGGCATGGCCCCACCAGCTGATGATGGCTGCCATAGTTCCTGCATCATTTTTTTTTCTTGTCTTTCTATTATTGTGCCTGGGAACATCACCTCATGTTCCTATGGATCAGCCAACTCACAGTTCTGTCTATCCAGGTACTACTGCTATTTATTATTGTTATTATTATTATTATTATTTTGATAGAAATTATTATTATTATTATTATTATTTTGATAGAAATTATTATTATTATTATTATTATTAGGAGCCCATGTTTTGAAATTTTTAATAGATTATATCTTGATCAGTCCCTTTGATGTTCATGTCTTGCTGGTCTTTTTAGCCCTTTAAATCTTTTCATATCAATAGTTCTGAATCTAATCTGTTTGTTAGTTATGTTAAAAATTATGTAATATGTGAAATAAAGTTAATTGTGATGTTGAAAATGATATAGCTTGTGAAATAAAATAATTTTTTTTTGTTGAAAGATGTGATAAAAACAAAAAAGATGTGATAAAAATTAATTATTATTATTATTTATATTGAAGTAACTATTTGGGTCATGCCATAATGTCAAACTGGTGTAGGGACAAAACCGATTTCTTGCTAAATTATGATTGGGTTAAGGGGGAGTTTGGTTTAATATCATTTTCATATTATTTGGTGTATATAACTTCGTAAAAAATTATAAAATTGTCACTAAAAAATAATATCTTAATCAAAAAAATTAAAAAATAATGTCTAGATGTCAAGACATCCCAATTAGGACTGTAAATAAATTGAGCGTTTTATGAATAGATCGATGTTCGGTTTAATGAGGGTTCATTTATGTTTGATTCGCCAATATTAACAAAGCATGAATATAATTTTAAAAGCTCGATTGGTAAACGAACGAGCTTGAACATACTAGTATTTGGCTTATTAATGTTCATGAACAGTTTATATATAGTTCATAAACATTCTTAGTATAAGTCTCGATATGATATTTTTTAGCTTTTTTTAGCGATCTTAGTATATCTTGTTTATTAATAAAAAAAATTTCCTAATTATTCATGATGATGAGCTCATTCATGAGCTTGTGTATATATGTGCTTGTTTGCCAACAGTATGAGCCAAAATCAAACATGCTTAAGCTCGTTTCATTTATAGTTTTAATTTAAATAATATGACATAACATCAAGATAACATTGAACTAAATGTTTCTTAAATTCTTTTATCTGTTTGTAGAATAGAATAATAACATGTACCCTTAAAATTTTATCTAACTATACAGAATTAATTTCTATTTTTTATTTTTCAGTGTTTTTAAGTTTGAGCAAGTCTTACGTAGTTTTGTTGTGTTTAGAAGTATTGTAGTATTTTTGTATAATTAAATTTTTACTCACATTTCTTGTGTAGGTTTATATGTAATATTGAAGAATTCAGTACGAGGTAATGACGTGTTTACTTAAATACTACTATTAGTTTCAAGGATTCTCTTTTCTTGAGCTGCTTTTCTTTAGATAGTGTTCCGTGAGTTGCTTAATTGTTTGTCTTGAAATAACTAAAGTATCTATATGTATTGTTTTGTGGGACACTTTTTAGTGATAATTTTATAATATTTTAATAAATTATTTATACTTATCATAAATCAAGTAATTATTTTCTGTAAATGATATAATAATGTTCAATTAAATGACATTTTCATCATATGGCATCTGTTATGTTATTGATCTGTTTTTAACTTAGGCCCTGTTTGGCGCGAGGATCAAATCAGAACTAAAATAATACTAATTTAAAAAAAAAATAATAAATAAAATTTTTTAATTATTTTACATAAATTCTAATATAAAAAAGTATTATTTTACTTCATATATTTAATAATTTTCAAAAAAAATATATACTTTATTTCATATTCTAGATCAATATATTCGAATCGAGTATGTGAAGTAAAATAATATTTTTATATTATAATTTGTGTAGAATGATTAAAAAAATTTATTTATTATTATTATTATTGTTATTTTTTAAATTAGTATCATTTTGGTCCTGATTTAGTCCTCGCGACAAACAGGCCTTAGGTTGGTTTTTAAATTGAATATTTTTATGACACATCTTTCTAATTAGATGAGTAGTATATTATATAGCATTGTTGCACACTTACAATTCTGATTAGAATGATATGTAAATCAAATATTGTTGTTGCCTATTTATGAATCATGTAAATGCATATATTTAAGACAATTTTTATGATTACATAAATGCATATGAGATATTTTATGGTAAATTTCTTGATTTTTGCTTCTTAAAGCTAAATCAAATCAGTAATGAAAATAATGCATTACTTTTTTATTGTATTTTTTAGAATTAATAGCAATTTGGTTCTTTTAGTTTGAGATTACGTGTAATTCGATCTTTCTAATTTTTAAATTAATCAAGTATTTTTTTTAGTTTTAAGTAAAATGTAAATAAATTTTTTCAGTATTAATTAAACTAAAATATTTACTCTAATTAATTCATGAATTTAAATTTTATTTTTATTTAAAATATTAATTTAATTTTTAAATAATTTAAATTAACTTATTACTTAAAAAATGTTTTTTATTAATATTAAAAAATTTATTTATACATTAATATATTTAGTTAATTTAAAAATTAGAAAAATTTAAATATACATAAATGATGGATTTAAATTATAGAGATCAAATTGCTATTAATTTTATTTTTTTTTGGCTCTAGGTGATTAAATTTGAGGCAATATAATCGAATGTGTGCAGCTACTAAGCCTTTAGACCAAATATTTAATAGAAATTGTGCATGATATTTAATGCATAATGCTCCAGAGTTGTGTCCTAATTACATTTTAAGGTCTTAAAAATTGATATTTATAATATGGGGTCCCATGGGCTTAGACTATTACAAAATCATGTTCAAGTGGAGTTGGTCTCATTATAAGTTTGGGCTTTACAAGTTTAAAGTTCAGTTTTTAGTTGGTTGAAATTAAGTAATCGAGTTTTTTTAGTAAATAAAAAATGAATTTAAAGTATTTTCATAAAAATATATATTTAAGCTTTATTTAGTACCATTTAAAAAAATAAAAATTAATATTTTAAATTTATTATAAATTTTAATAATTTTATTTTACATTTGGCATAAATTTTGATTTAAAAAATTAAATTTATTTTGCATTCAACACCTCCTCTTAATGTGAAAATAAATTTTTTCTTATTAATTTTATAAAATAAAATATTTTGTTTTTCTTAATTTATTTTGGGATGGTACCAAACAAGTCCAAGGGCTTGTTTGGTGTAGGGATTAAAATTAAGATCAAATGATATTAATTTAAAAAAAAATAATAATAATAAATAAATTTTTTAAATTATTTTACATAAATTTAAATATAAATAAATATTATTTTATTTCACATACTCAATAATTTTTAATAAAAATATCAACTTTATTTCACATCCTAAATTAAAATGCTAGATTCTAAATTCTAGATTTTCAATAAAAACATCAAATAAATTTTAAGTCGAGCAAAAGGTAAATGAGTTTCACACAAATTTCAATGTCGGGGTAATATCTACAAACCTAGCATGAAAGATATGTTTACAATAGTCACCAAAACACAAGTGCTTTCACTTTTTTTTTAAAAAAAAAAAACACAAGTGATTGAGGGAGCATATATGTAATTATATGTGTGTTAGGGTGATCGATTTTTAAACCTTGTTTGGTTCGAATTTTTTTTTAAATATAAAAAAAAATATTTTATTTTTTAAATTTAATGGGAGAGAAATTTATTTTACTATTAGAAAGTGTGTAAAATGTGAAATATTTTTAATTTTAATATTCGTATTTGTATTAGATGTGAAATAAAATTAATTTTTATAATTGAAATTTGTGTTGAAAAAAAAACTTCCCTTGAACAAAACGAGGCAGGAAGACAGCTTGGTGGTCATAGTGAATCACGGTTTAGTTCGTTGGTCATATTTTAATTAGTTGATTTTAAAATCTTAAGGATAATTAAGGTAAGATTTTGGGACCTGTATCTAATTGCCTCAGAAATCCCATTAATTCCATCAAATCATAAAACAAGTTATAATCCCTCCACCTTCTTCTATGAAAACAATGATAGAATTAATATATGACAACCATTACCCCAACCTAAGTTATTGTATTTCTCAAGAAATAGAACCCAACAAAAATTGGTGCATGGTGCATAATGTGATGTGCTCATGTGCATGCAATATTCTTTAGTAAAAGATGAAAGAATAGTTTGCTTTGGAATCAACATTGCCTACGCTTGTGGTACTATTAAAATTCACAAGTTAAATGTGTTTTTCATGCGAAATATATTTCTCACTTGTGTTAAATACAAACTCAAAGAATTGTAGAATAAAGACATCACATGAGAAATGCATGTAACGTATGATTTCAATAGTGTGCTGTGCGAACTTAATATTTTACCTTCGCATTGTGCCTGTCACACAACTGCAATTTCAAAACAAATAACACCCCAATCAATATTCTAACTCTCCTAGACCTTCACAATTGATATGCATTTTTTTCTCCACAAGTACCTTGTATCACTCTACCAATAATCGCCACAAGAACAGACTCCATTTCTGAAATGATGAAACCTATGAGAGTCCCTCACAACAATCTCCCTCTGAACAATCTTCGCAATCACCTTGATAGCCGAATGACAGTCTCCACAAACCCTCAAGTTCTTAATCACCCTGATTGTCATCCCCGGTGGCGTGCTAATAATCGCGAAGGCCACTGCAAGCTTCTCGCTATGAACCTTCAAAGAAGTCTCCTTCTCCTCCTCATCCACATCATGCATCACAGACCCAGTATCAGCCACATACCCAGCCTCTACCATTCTTTTACAGATCTCCTCCAAATACTTGTAAATCTCTTCACTCATTGGATGCTTCTTATCACCAACCAAGAAGCAATGAACTCTCCCCTTCAACTCCACCAAACTGAATCCAGGAGGCTTCACCAACCCCCTCTGCTTCATCAAACCTCGAATTCTCTCTGCATCCTTCCACCTCCCGCGATCTGCGTAAATGTTCGACAAAAGAACATAGTACCCGCAGTTCTTTGGGTCAAGTTTGAACAGCTTGTTCGCGGAGATTTCTGCGAGCTCAACATTCTTATGGGTCTTGCAAGCACTTAGAAGAGCACCCCAGATGACAGAGTCAGGCCTTGCTTTCATACTTCTGATCAGGTTGTAGGCTTCATCGAGATGACCTGCACGGCCGAGGAGGTCGACCATGCAGCCGTAGTGCTCAACACTGGGCTCAATGTCGAAGTCTTTTCGCATCGAGTTGAACCACCGGCGGGCTTCATCGACAAGCCCGGCGTGGCTGCAAGCAGCTAGAATTGAAACAAGGGTTATGTGGTTTGGTTTGATGCCTGAGGAGATCATGTCTTTGAAGAGATTTACAGCTTCATGCCCATGGCCATGCATGCCATATCCAGCAACCATAGCGGACCATGATCTTACGTTCTTCTCATCACCCAAACGATCGAATGCTCTTCTTGCAGCATCTACACGGCCGCATTTGCAATACATGTCGATCACTGAAGTGCCCACATACACATTATCTTCTAATCCAATCCTGATCACCTGAAACCAAGCTTTGAGTACATATTTTAATAAAATCAACGCTGACTAAGAAATTTCATAGTAATTCATTATAGTAATCATACATACATGCAATTTATTAGAGTTAATTGCATCCGAGCCTTTAAGGTCGGAAGGGCATTGTAAATTTGTTTTAACTTTTGAAAAATCTCGATTTTCGTCTCTAAAATTGTAAAAACGTTATAGTTTCAGTCTCTCATTTAGAATCACATCTTTTTGTAGGTCCTTTTTGATGAAGAATATAAAATTTAATCTTTTTTGACCAATTTGAATTTTTTACACCTTGTGTGTTCACCATTCTGCAAAAATTTAAGATTTAAAATTTTTAAAAAATTCAAATTTAAATTTTTCTCACCTCTTGCATTCTTCTTTCTAAAAAATTAAAATTTTAAAAATAAAATATTAATATTGCAAAATATTATTCGAAAAAGTCAAAAAAAGTTCATGATTAAAAATAATCTTAAGACAATGATTAAAATTTAACAATTCTGTCTTAGTTGGGACCAAATTACAGCTTTTTTACAGCTTCAAGGACCCAAATGAAGTTTTTGAAAAATTGTGATTAATTTGTAATGCACTTCTAATCTCAAAAGCCTAGTAGCAATTTACTCATATATATATATATATACATCATATGTATATATATCTTCTAGCTTGCCCTTACGTAGAACTGGGTCCTACTATTTAAAAATAGCAACTTGATCTCTCTAATTTCTCCTAATGTGCACTTTTTTTGCTATAGTTAAGGACCTAAATGTACATTTACTAGAGAGACTCAGTCATTATTTACCCTTTATATAGATGAAAGAGATTATTATTACATCTTAAATACACAAATCTTATAATTTTTATTACATTGTAAACAACACAATGGTAGTGCGACCTCGATTAACTTCTATTGAAAATGCAGAAAAGGCTACCTGTTGGGCATTAAACAAAAGAATAACAATCTATTTGGGAAAAGTGAGAAGCAATGTGCACAATAAAGCCCTAATCACATACTAGTTGAGAATGAGAACATGGATCTCTCTTTATTGGTATGTTAGAGTGAATTTCATCAAATCAGTTTGCTTGCATGTATGTTTTCCCTCTACTTGCATTAATTTTCTTAAAAAATCTTCAAGTGTCATGCAAGATTTAGAGACACTTTTGATCTTCCCCTCCATCTCTTTATTTAGATCTCTTCACATTTATGTAAAATGATCTACAAAGGTTAATGATGGACATGTGTCACAAGACCAAAACATCTTAAGCATCTCTTTTATTTATCCTTTATAAGTGTCACATCTACCCTCTCCATGATATAGTCATTCATAAATTTCATATAGCATAATTGCTATTTATGAGTCAAACAAAGGTTTCATATCAGTCATCCACGTGACATTAAGGTCAACACGGAATAGACCCAGTGAGTCAGTTAAAATAGTTAGGCCAAGTCAAGAGCTCAATTTAATTGACAACCAAATTGATAAAGCATGAATAGAATAAACCATTTTACTTGAGTTACTTAGGGGGAGCATCCCAAGATACTTACTAGTTCAACCACCAACCTATGGTTTGAATTAGTATCTTAGAATATCCTTTAATAGATTACTCGTAAAATGCCATCTACACCTGATAAAGATGGTTAGCAACTCATATTAGTTAACAAACATCATTTTCCCTTTCCAAATTAGAGAATATCCAATCATATCAGTTTCTAATAGACTCTAATAAATCGAGATGGCATTACTTAAGAGGCTCATAGGCACATATTTTACCAAAATGTTAAGCAAGTCTAAAGTTTACTTGATTCTCCATGATCACCGTGACTTCCTCCTAACCTATAATAGAGGGATCCTCCCGCTGATATGGGCAAACAACTTTCTTTCCTTGTATTGAGAGAGACAGATTTTTGTAATCACCACCAGTGAACCTTCTTTTTCCTCATTAGTGAAATTTTCTCTTATCTCATGCATATATAGGGATCCCTCTGAACCACATAGATCTGTATGTTCTTCTGGTTGCTTTTTTCCTTTTTCATTTTTTCTCGTATTTTCTCTTTACAGGATCATACACTATGGTTTCAGATCACTATTTTCCAAGAAAAACTCTTCTGTTGACCTTCCATCAAGAGACAACAACAACAACAACAACAACAACCAAGCCTTAATCCCACTAGGTGGGGTCGGCTACATGAATCCTTTGTTTCCATTGCGCTCTATCAGTTACCAAATTCTTATCTAAGTTTAAGTAACTAAGATCACTCCTTATAGTTTCTTGCCATGTCTTCTTTGGTCTCCCTCTTCCTCTTTGTACATGGGCAAAATCCAATAACTCAATTTTTCTAACTGGAGCTTCAATTGGCCTACGATTTAGATGTCCAAACCATCGAAGCCGACTTTCTCTAAGTTTATCCTCAATTGGTGCAACACCAACTTTCTTTCGGATATACTTATTTCTCATTCTATCCTTTCGTGTAT
>JAEMOT010001458.1:0-50955 GCA_019297695.1 Apostasia ramifera | reverse complement strand
AAATAATCTTTCCTCCTGAGGTATCTCTTGTATTAACTCTTCTAAATCATTCCAAAAATTTTCTTTTGTGCTCGCATCTAAGCCAACTTGGGGAGCATACACACTTACAATGTTAATAATCATTCCATTGATTATAATTTTTAAAGCCATAATTCTATCACAATTTCTCTTAACTTCCACTACATGATCCTTCAAGCTCTTATCCAGAATTATACCCACTCCATTCTTATTTTTATTCTTACCAGAGTACCAAAGTTTAAAACCTAGGCCATCAATTTCCTTAGCTTTCTCTCCAACCCATTTTGTTTCCTGCAGGCACAAAATATTAATCTTTCTATGAATCATAATATCCACCAACTCCATTAGCTTGCCCGTCAGGCTGCCTATATTCCAAGTTCCTAATCTAATCCTACTTACTTGAGTTCTACTATGATGGACTAGCTTCTTTACCCGCATCCGTCCATGATGTGGGGACCCTTGCTCATTTTTCACTACACCCGGGCGCCGATGCAGCGGCCCTTGCTCATTTTTCACTGTATTCAGGCAATACAGCGCGTCGCTTCCAGGGAACGCCCTAGCTTTAACGCAATTTTCTAAAGGATTCATGTCATGATTGATTCGACAAGTTTTACGCTGGCTGTCGACTGCCTAACGCAACCCTCCGCATTTCTCATCCGGGACTTGGGACCCGGCAACGGCGCGTTTCCATCAAGAGACAACAGCCATTCAAAATAAGTATATGGTAGAAAGATACTTATTAAGTTGAAGAATAAATTTTGAATGGCTGTTGTCCATCAAGAGACAACAGCCATTCAAAATTTATTCTTCAACTTAATAAGTATCTTTCTACCATATAGAACCCTTGTGGTGCTTTTCTCTTTAATTTCCTGCCTTGGTTCTATGATTAACACCCTCCTCCATACTCCCACTACTGTAGATATAAGACTCAAGTTATTTGAACTTGCATGATGGGGCTACCATCCCATCAAATCTCAAAGCATTGTCGTTTTTTACTTTAGGATCACCAAAACTACACTGAATGCAGCGTGAAATATTCCAAAGCTAACCCAGTTTCATGATTGTCATTTAAATACTGGTGATAGTATGCTAGAGGTATCACATGAGTACTGTATGACCAATTGTTAGCAACTATATGAAGCTAACTTGTGATCAATTCAATAAAGTTCAAAAATTTGTCAGAGAAGACTTCTCAGACAAGTAGAACACTTAGCAAAAGGCTACCTTTCGGACCTTTTTTTTTATAGAAACCTTTTAAACTTTTTAACAGAAGACTACATTGAAACCGTACCTGATTATGGATTGACTTCCCAGTCTGAAGTGCCCCGGCATGGGCACAGGCAAGAAGCACAGCAGACAAGGTCACGGCATTGTGTCGCGTCGCGCCACCGCTCACCATGTCTGAATACAGATTTAGCGCCTCCGCCGACAACCCATTCTGAGCATAAACAGCAATCATCGAGTTCCACGACACAACATCCCTCACAGGCATTTCGTCGAACACCTTCCTCGCCAAGCCCAAATCACCATTCTTGGCATACGCATCGAGCAAAGTATTCCTAACCCCAACCTCCTCAATCAACCCAATCTTAACCACTAACCCATGGATTCCCCTCGCTACCCTTTTCTCTGAAACTCTCGCGCAAGCAGATAACGCAGAAACCGCCGCGGCAGAATCTACTTCCTCTGCCCCTTCCTCAGCCAAAAACTCCCGAAACGTTGAAATGGCTGCACGGGAAGCGTCGTTACTTATGTAGCCGGAGATCATGGCTGTCCAGAGAACGGTGTTGCGGCTGGGGCATTCGTCGAACACCTTGCGGGCGTCCTCGGGCTGGCAGCATTTAGCGTACATGTGGACGAGGGAGGAAGCGATGAAGAGATCTGGATGGAGGCCGAGGCGGAAGGCGAGGAGGTGGAGCTGCCGGCCGGCGGAACGGTCTGCGAGGTCTCCGGCGGCGGAGATGGCCGGAGAGAAGGACGATCGGTCGGGGGTGAGGCGGAGCCGCCGGAGGGAGGAGAAAGCGCGTAGAGAGGCTTCGGCGTCGCCGCCGCGCGCGAAATCCGCGATCACGCAGTTCCATGAGGCGACAGAGGTGCGATCGACGGCTCGGGCGAAATGGGCCGCAAGGGTCCCACCAAAGGCAGGAGGAGCGGCGGCGGCGGCGGCGGCGGCGGAGCAGAAAGCCCTGGTGTTGGTACAATGGGATAGGGGTATAATGGGAATAAGATTTGGGAACGGAATCTGGAGCTTCATTCCATTTTGCCGCTTGCTCGTTTGCCCAGTATTTAAAAGTAGGGATAATTACGTACGTGCCATTAAACTCTGATCAAATGACATCATAATTTTTTCAGTTCATAAAAAATTGTTCTCCATTAGTTGTGTGACTAAGGCTTTGTTCAATTTTAGCTTAAAAAATCCAATAAAATTTTATTAATAGTTCATATTAATTTTAATTACACATAAATTTAAATATTAAAATTTAATTTTATTTCATCTATTTATATATACTATATTAAAAATAAGAATTTAAATAAATAAATTTTTTTATCCTTTTGCTATATAAGATATCAATCATCTATCTCTTAAATTTTTTTTTTCGATTAGCTATCTAAAATCTTAGTCATCTATCTCTCGCATCTATTTCTTTCTTCGTAAATTACAATTATTATTTTATTTGTTAGCTCAAACTCAAATACTATATTAAAAATGAGAGTTTGATAAGTAAAAATTTTTATCCTTCAGCTATGCAAGATATCAACCATCCATCTCATATAAAAATTTTATTCATTGGCTATCTAAGATCTTAGCCGTCCATCTATCCTATTCATTTTTTTTTATAGATCATAATTATTACTTTATTTGGTAGCCCAAACTCATATAATATATTAAACGTGAGAATTTGGATAAGTAAAAATTTTCATCCTAGTTATGCAATATATCAACCATCTATCTCTTTCAAAATTTTTGTTTATTAACTATCTGTCATCTTAGTCATCTATCTCTCATCCAGGGGCGGACCTACATGTAAACTGCACCCCCTAATAAATTTTTTAAAGTTGGGACTTTATCATAAAATTACTAATAATATAAAAATTGCACCCTCTAAACCCTAGCCCAAGCCGCCGCCTGCTCTGCGATTTCCATATCCCGCGGGCGCAATCGGCGATTCGCAGCTAGCCAGCGACGCCGACTGCTATTCTCGCGGCTCTCCGGCCACTGGATCGCCCTACGCGGTCTCGNGACGCCCGGACGCCGACGGCCCGACGAGGCTTTCACGGCGACGCTCACGGCCGCCCGACGCTGCTCTTGCTGTCTCGCGGCGACACCGACGGCCAGTTGTCCGACGCAATCTTGTTCGGCCCCTTCGCCCATTCGCTAGTTGGCTTCCCGGCTTCAGGCGACGAATCTGACGGGTCGTGCTCGGCTGCTCCGCCCCTTCGCCTTGCAAGCTGATCCAACGGTCACTGTTGACCGTCCTCCAACGGAACGCTCGACCGCTTGTGCTCCCAGCTCCCTCGTCGAACAGCTCCCTAATCCCTATCAAGTGAGTTTCTCTTCCTCCAGCTCTGTTAAAAGATCTCATTTTACTCTAATTTTAACTGAAGAATTTTTTTGTGCTGAGTGCTCACTGCTCAATGAGTCAATGTATACAACTACGTTACTACTGATGAGACCTCATCAGTCATCAAATTTAAGCAATTTAAAGTAACTGCATATTAGAAAACAAGCAATAAGATCTAAAATAAAATTTGTGTAATTTTTTGAAGAATCTTGTTGTTTATTTGGAAGTAGTGGAGATATATTTTGATCATTTGTATTAATTTGAAATAAAACTGTTAATCAACAAGATTATATTAGGTTATGTAAAAATTATTTGAATTAGGTTAAATAATATTATTATGATTTTTATCAGCATAATTGCAGAAAGTCACCCTTGAATGCTACAAAATAATATTTATTGTATTCTATAAAATATAATTATTTTTTATGTTTAAATTAAGTTTTTTCAATTCATATGTTTGTTGTAGTAATGAAAAAAATTTTCAAGAAAAAATCAATGTTCAATGAAGAATCATCAACTAAACAAAGTGGTCAAGATATTTTGAGTTGCTCAAAAAACAATTTTACAAAGACTGGAATCGATGGATGTTAATTTAAATGATCTCCCAGCTGACCCAGGAATACGTCCAAAAATTTTAAGTTATCATCCAAATGATCAAGATAATATACGAAGAGCATACTTACAGAAGGGACCATGTCAACCTCGTCAACATAACTTTCCACAAACAAAAATTGGCAAGTTATCACGGAGATTTTGCACTTCATGGTTTAATGAGTTTGGAAATTGGTTGGAATATAGTATAGAAAAAGATGCTGCATTTTGTTTATGTTGTTATTTATTTAGGCCTAATTTTGGAAAGCAAGGAAGTGGAGATGCATTTGTTTCAGAGGGTTTTAATAGTTGGAATAAAAAAGATCGATTTCAGAAGCATATTGGAGGACCAAATAGTAGTCATAATCAAGCATTAAAGAAATGTAAGGACTTAATGAAGCAAAGCCAACATATTAATATTGCTTTATTGAGACAATCAGATCAGGCTAGAAACTTATACAGAAATAGATTGACTGCATCAGTTGATTGCATTCGATTTCTTTTAAGTCAAGGTCTCGCCTTTCGGGGTCACGATGAGTCTACAACTTCTAGCAATCAAGAAAATTTTCTTGAACTTCTTAAATTCCTTGCTGATCATGATGAAGCTATAAAAAAAATATTCTGCAAAATGCCCCAGAAAATCTTCAATTAATTGCTCCAGATATTCAAAAAGATATTGTTCATGCTGCTGCAACTGAAACCACAAATGTTATTATCAAGGAGCTTGGAGATGAATTATTTGTTGTTATAATAGATGAGTCACGTGATGTGTCAAATAAAGAACAGATGGCTATGGCTTTACGATTTGTTAATAAAGAAGAAAAGATAGTTGAGAGATTTCTTGGAATAGTACATGTTAATGAAACGTTATCTTTATCACTTAAGATATCAATGGAGTCATTATTGATTAAATATGGACTAAGTATTTCTAGAATTCGAGGCCAAGGATATGATGGAGCAAGCAATAGGAGAGGTGAATTTAATGGACTTAAAAGGTTAATTTTTAGTGAAAATCCATCTGCATTTTATGTGCACTGTTTTGCTCATCAATTACAGCTTACACTTGTGGCAGTTGCGAAAAATCACATCCAAGTGGCATCTTTTTTCAATTCAATTGGTATATTACTAAATGTTGTTGGAGGATCTTGCAAACGACATGATATGCTTCGAGAAAAAAGAAATGCTGAAGTTAAACTGGTACTTGAAAATGACACAATTTTAAGTGGACGAGGTTTAAATCAAGAAAGAAGTCTCAAGAGGCCAGCAGATGTACGTTGGGGTTCTCATTATGGAACTATATTAAATATTATTATCATGTTTTCATCTATAATTGATGTCCTCGACTTTATACGAGAAGATGGATTGACTTCTGAGCAAAAGGCTGAAGCTACTGGCCTTTTAGATGTGATACTGAGTTTTGATTTCATATTCAATATGCATTTGATGAAAGCAATATTGGAGTTACCAATGAATTATCTATAGCATTACAAAGAAAAGATCAAGATATTGTAAATAGCATGAAACAAGTTGAAATTTTCAAACAACGGTTACAAATGATGAGAGATAATGGATGAAAAAATTTACTAGAAGAAGTTTCTTTATTTTGCAGCATCGAAGTTGCTTGTATGAATGATATGCATATACTTCGAGGAAGATCAAGGAGAAAAGCTTCAGAGATTACAAATTTGCATCACTATCAAGTTGATTTATTTTATAATATTATAGACATGCAACTTCCTTATATTCTAATTTACTATAATAAAATTTATAATTTAATTTCTTGATTTTCTTAGTCCTAATCTTAGTTCGTACTTTTCTATGATTAAAATTATAATTTGGTCCCTAATTTTATTTAGACATCATTTTGTGATTTAAAAAATTATCATTTGGTATTTTAAGTTCTCTTAATCTTGATTTTAAATACTTAAAAAGTTGTAATTTGTTTTTCGAATTTTTATTAAGGGAGCGTTTGGTTCAGTGTTATCTTGACGTTATGTTATGTTATCTAGAGAAAGCAATTGTTTAGTTTAATGATATCTATAAATAATTTTTTATAAAATTATAAAATTATTAGTCAAAAAATGATATCTACATTACATAACATAACATCAAGACAACAACGAATCAAACGCCACCTAAATTTTATCTTAAAACATTGCATGTTATAGAAAATTACAATTTAATTTTCTAATTTTTTTGATTTATTAAAAATAATAATTTAGTGTCGTAATTTTCAGTAATTTTAGCTTTAGGTTGTAATTTGCGCATATAATGCGTGTGCTTGAAAAATTTGAAAAAAAACATCAACACAACAACGAATCAAATGTCACCTAAATTTTATCTTAAAACTTTGCATGTTATTAGAAAATTACAATTTAATTTTCTAATTTTTTTGATTTATTAAAAATAATAATTTAGTGTCGTAATTTTCAGTAATTATAGCTTTAGGTTGTAATTTGCGCATATAATGCATGTGCTTGAAAAATTTAAAAAAAAAGTAATATGCTGTTAACATAATTTGAATAAAGCCAACGAAAAAAATTTTAATTTAGATTATAACAAAAAAAAAACTAATATACTAAATAAAATTAATATATAAAATATTTATAAATAATTTTTTTATTTTTAATCAAATATTTTTGGAATTGTGGTGATCCAATATTGAAATTTATGAGCCTAGAGGCTACATCTTTGCATAAAGAAGAGGTTGCAAGTTAAATTAATCTACCTACTGGGGCCCATCATTTTGATCTCCGTGCTATTATGTTTGGCACGAGAATTAAAATCAAATTTAAATAATATTTATTTAAAAATTAATAAAATAATAATAAAATAATTTTTTTATATAAATTTTAATGTAAAAAATTATTTTTTATATTACAATTTATTTATTATTATTATTTTTTAAATTATTATTATTTTGATTTTAATTTTGGTTCTCAAGCTTGGTATTGAAATAAAAGTATCATAAAAATAATATTAATTTATTATATTAATAAATATATAAAATATAAGATAAAATTAATTATTATTTTAAAAATTATGTAAAATATTAAAATATATAAAGTTTCGTAAAATAGAAATATTAAATTATTTTATGAATTTTTTAAATTTGATAGTGGAAGAGATTTTTTGGTTTAATGTATTTTTTAAAATAGTTTTTATTCGAACTAATGAAATTTATTTTTGGATCAGAGAAATAATATTTTTAATTTTTTTATAATCGATATTCTTTGGTGGCACTACTTGTAAATTAATCAAAACATGATCCGAAAGTTGTAATTTCGCTTCGAATTATACGCTAATGTCGTCGCAAATAATTAAGCTGCATTCATTTTCAGTTTCCCGCTCGTCGCTTCCTTTCTCAGCCCCGTACGGGTTAAGTGGAGAGAGAGAAAAAAGGGCAGAGGGACCATTCCGAGGTCGATGGAGCTTCTCTTCTCCCCGTAAAACCCTAGCGATCCCCGGAGTGGAGCAAACACTGTCGCTGATCTATCCAGGGTTTCATCTTCTCCGGAGTGGAGCAAACACTGTTTCGTTCTCTGCTATTGTTGGTTTCTCGGGTTCGTCATTCGGAGTAGTTACGCTTGGAGTTTGAGGAAGGTATGCTCTGGATTTTTGAATGTAGTATTGGTGTTGCGGGCATTTGTTGTTTAGTTCGTGATACGGTACTTTTCCCACTGTTAAGCTGCAGATCCTAAGAATCTGTTACTTCTTTGGTGGCATTGTTCTTGTTTCCCTTATCATGCTTCAGTTTTTCAGAATCTGATTGTTTACAGCAAGCGATGGCGGATACAGAGTGTTTTTTGAGGATTTTGTTTACGGGTTGGTTGATATCTATTGCTAAATAGGCTACTCCGAAGGAGTTCGTTTCGATCCCTTTTTTTGGGTGTTGATGACGACGGTCATGGAGCTGGCTGGCGCTGCTTTCGTGGATACCTGTTTCCATGAATGACATTTCTGAAAAGAGGTTCCAACCCGGCTTCTGACTGTTTTAGCTTGTACCTGTTGTTTATTCGTTGGAGTTTGAGGAGTGAATATTTTGGATGTGGTCTGTCATTTTGTGGGCTTTCCCTGTTTTGCTCTTGATATTGAACATTTTTCCCCTTTTGTCGGGCATGATGGTAATCCTGGAGTATTTTTTCTGGTTTTATTTCTTTGGATGTTTGCTTTTATGTATATATGTAATATTTGATGATTTTTGTTGACTGGTGAGGATTATGGCAACAAAGGAGTGTTTTATGCTGTTTTATTTCTTCAGATGCTCGCTGACTACTGTTGTTGGCTAGGCTATTTTTTTGGTGTATTTGATCTATTCCACAGGGGGTTTATCCTGATTGTTTTTTTTGGGGCTTAAATGATGACAGTGGCTGAGCAAGCTTGCCCAGCTTTTATGGACTGCAGCGTGGTCAGTTCTCCAGAGAGGGAGGATTCTTATTCTGAGGCAAACAGAGGTAGAAGACGCAGTGCTAGAAATGTCGGCAAGGAGAGGCCATTTTATGGTACTAAGAGAGAAGATGCCGAAGGGAATTTGGAAATTTCAAAGAAACGAAAGATTTGCCGAGGGAAGAAGGCTTCTCGAAGTCCTGCTGCCCCTTTGCTGCCAAATGGATCAGTGGACTCTGTGGATTCAAACAATTTATGTGTTGAATATGGGAATAAGAATCTTGGGGATGTTTCGGTGTCACATGGGACATTGAATGATGGGAGTGCTGTTCCTGTGGAAGAGGCATTCCGGATGATTGAGAATTTGGGGGAGCCTGGACATGCATCAAATGGGTCTGGAAAGAGTGCATATGTGAGGGTGAAAGAAATTCTGAGGGCTTTTAACACTAATTATCTTCAGTTTGTTCAGGTGATTTTGTTTTTTTTTTGTTTTTTTTAGTTTATTGTTCTCTTACATGTCTGCTCACAGTAAAGATTATGTGGTTTAGTTGGCCTTGGCACTCAACCCGTTGATGCTACTTTGATTTTAAATTGTTTAGTGAAGCCTTTCAGGACATATTGTCTAACACTGTCTTAACTTAGCAACATGTAATTGTAAAGGTATTTGGATGTATGCTTTATTATTTGTGTGTGTGTGTGGGGAGATTCTGTGAATCCATTATTACATAAAGCCATCTTTCGACAAAAAATGATCATTAATCATACTAATCTCTTTGTTGTTCCTGCTTATTAATGTCATTAGTATCTGTCATGGTTTATTTCTGTTGTGGCTTGCTTGACCTGCTAAATCATCATTTTTTATGATCAAAACACAGGAGGAAGAGCTTCGGGTTAAAAAAGTGGAGGAGGCAATTCTGAAGGTTTCTATTGGGTTAACATCTGAGCTTTACTTTTCTTAAGTTTGCATTAATTTCAGGCAGGGCATTGATTGTTTTACTTTTGTGTCAATAGCTGACAATCCAGAAGCACAAAAAACTTAAAGGTAGCGCATCCAAGAGTTCTAATGGTTGCAACTTGGACAAAAGTGAGGTTAGCATCTTCAGTTAACTTTTTTTTGGGCTATGGTACTCCAAATGAGTCAGATTTTGAGATTTTTAGGATCATTTCCTAGTTTGAGTTTAGTATGCAAAACTAGCTATTACAAGCAGAGTGGTAGACTAGTATTAGCGTAGTTAGCTTGGTTGACCAAGGCAATGCCAAGGAGTTTATCAGACTCCTGTCAGGGATCCATAAAGGACCCTTGATGCCTCGGGACTCATCTACTTGGTAAAGAAGAGGGCAGACACAGACTCAGATCCTACACAGCACAGGTCACTGGCTTAGCCTCGACATTAGCTGAAGCAGAAGCAGGAAAAACCTGATGAAAAGATGCTTTTCCATGTCCTTTTCTTGGCCTGGTGAATGACTATTGTAGGTTTGATTTATCCATGGCTTTTCGGGTCGGGTTGCACTTTTGACTAATCTCCTTAAAAAGAACCAACCGTGGCATTGGACGAGAGAATGTCAAGAGGCCTTTGAGGACTTAAAGGGAGCCATCATTGTGGATTCGGTGTTGGCCTTGCCGAATCATGCTAGGGGCAGAGATTGATCGGAAAATGTCTTCAGAGAGTCCCTGAGACCAGCCAGGGCCTAAACAAATGGTGGAAGCCCTAGGTCTCGATCTGATGTGAGGTGGCAGGAATGACCTAGATTGGAAGAGACAAGAGTTACTGATGGACCGACGGGAAGTGCCGAAATGGGTTGCCGGTGGCCGTCGGGCAGAAGGGACGCCAAATCGCCAACGACCTTGTTTCTAGGTCAAAGTGTCTAATACCACTTTGGCAAAAGTATTCAGAGATAGTAGAATTGAGGGACTTATACTTTTCTACTATCTCTGAATACTTTTGTGGGTGACCAAGAAATAGATTGGGATTCCTTGGTATCTGGGCGCTTACCTCGCTTGCCCCTACAAGCTTGCCTAAGGACAATGTAGAAGATAAAAAGTCTAGGATTGAGATCTAAGCAGGAATTTTTCCTAGGTGAGTGGCTGCATTTTAGGGTGGTAATTGGTTGCTTGGTTGAGCGTGCTATTGTGCCAATTCCAGTTTAGCTTTGACCAAAAAGTCCTCGAACCTCTACTCCAGAGGTACAAAATTTTTCCTATAAAATGCCTCTTAATTCATTTAGAAGTGGAGTAGATCTCCTGGGTTGTCAGGGAGTCCCAGCCAGTTCATAAGTTCAATTAGTTTATTATTGATAACCGATAGCCGATTTGAGGCCTTCAAACTACTGCAGTCAACTAACACATTTGGTCGGCTACTCACTCCCTTCTAACTTTTTTTTTTGGCATTTTACTTGGTGATGTTAGTCGCATTGATTATTGATTATCATAACTAGTCTTAACAAGTTGTTTTTGGTTTAATAATGCATGAACTAAAATCTCTTTCTTAATATTGAATAAAACATGTTACAATAAATCTAAAGCTAAAGTAATATATGAATAATCATAATCATGGAGAATAGTCTAATTTTTATTACAAGAGTTCTGCATCATTTTCTTAACGTGGCGTTATTAAATAAAATGAAATATTAATCTAAATTTTCTTTTAAGATTATGACTTTCACACTCATACCAATTGCAGTTTGTAGTATACCTGAAAAGTAAATAGGGGGTGAATTGTTGAGAACTCAACTTTTATCAATTCCATATGAAGTCTATCAACATTATATCATGCAATTGATATATTAAGTAAAATTGGTATATGCATATCATAACATACGAAATATGATGGTAATGAATCATGTGGATTTGTAACTCAATTTATGAACGAGGTTCTCACAACTCCTAGTATTTAGATATTTTATTGTCACATTTCTCAGTCCTACATTATTTTTCCATTATAACTTTATTTAGTTTATCCCTATTTTGAGCAATAATATTATTTTATAAATATTTTAAATTTATCACAAATTTTAATAATTTTATTTCATATTTCACACTAATTTTAATTTTAAAAATTAATTTTATTTCACATCCAACACAAATTTCAACAATAAAATTAATTTTATTTCACATTTTACACTTCTTTGAATACAACAACAGCAACAACAACTAAACCTTAATCTCACTAGGTGCGGTCGGCTATATGAATCCTTTGTTTTCATTGCGCTCTATCAATTATCAAATTTTTATCTAAATCTAAGTAACTAAGATCACTCTTTATGAAAGTTCTGATTGTACAAACAACAACAACAACAACAACCAAGCTTTAATCCCACTAGGTGGGGTCGGCTACATGAATCCTTTGTTTCCATTGCGCTCTATCAGTTACCAAATTCTTATCTAAGTTTAAGTAACTAAGATCACTCCTTATAGTTTCTTGCCATGTCTTTTTTGGTCTCCCTCTTCATTTTTGTACATTGGCAAAGTCCAATAACTCAATTTTTCTAACTGGAGCTTCAATCGGCCTACGATTTATATGTCCAAACCATCTAAGCTGACTTTCTCTAAGTTTATTCACAATTGGTGCAACACCAACTTTCTTTCGGATATACTCATTTATTCTTTTTATGTGTATATCCACACATCCACCTTAGTATCCTCATTTTTACTACATTTATTTTATTTGTATGTTTCCTTTTTGCAGGCTAGCATTCAGCACCATATATTATCGCTGATTTTACTACAATTTTATAAATTTTACTCATGATTCTGGATGGAATTTTGCTATTGCACAACACACCAGAAGTAGTTCTCCATTTTACCCATTCTGCTTGAATTCTGCTAATAACGTCATTATCTATTTCACCATCATTTTGTATGATTGATCCAAGGTATCTAAAATACTCACTCTTCTTGATCATTTGATCACCAATTGTCACATCTCCAATATAAATATTTCTTTCTTGACTAAATGTGCACTCCATATATTCAGTTTTTGATCTACTGAGATGAAAACCTTTAGATTTTAGAGAATTTTTCCAAGGCTCTAGTTTTGCTTTAGCTCCCTCTTTAGTTTTCTCAATAAGGACAATATCATCTGCGAAGAGCATACACCAAGGCACTTCATCTTGGATATGTCTAGTCATGACTTTCATAATCAAAGCAAAAAGACACGAACTTAAAGCCGAGCTTTGGTGTAATCCAACTGTAATAGAAAAATTTTTAGTGAAACTTCTTTGTATCCGAACACAGGTAACAACTCCTTCATACATGTCTTTAATAACTTGAATATAATCAGTGAAAATCTATTTTTTTCTAAAACTCTCCAAAGTACTTCTCTTGAGACTTTATTATAAACTTTTTTCAAATCAATAAAAATTAAATGTAGGTTTTCCTTTCTCCTTAAATTTCTCCATTAAATTTTTTAATAAATGAATCATTTCTATAGTAGATCTACCTGGCATAAAATGAAAATGATTCTCAGATACTTTAGTATTATGGCGTAACTTTTGTTCGATCACCCTCTCTCAAAGTTTTAAAGTATGACTCATTAATTTAATTTCTCTATAATTGACACAATTTTGTACATCGCCTTTATTCTTATAAATAGGTACTAATATACTCTTTCTGCATTCATTTGGAATCCTTTTAGTTTTCAAAATCATATTAAATAATCTAGTGAGCCAGGAAACTCCTTCGTCTCCTAAGGGCTTTCAAACATCTATTGGGATGTTATCTGGTCCTACTGTTTTTTTATGCTTCATCTTCTTTAAGGCTTTTCAGACTTCATTTTTACTAATACGTCGGATGTAAGAGTAATTTTTACTTTCTTTTGGGGTGCTGAGTTCCGTAAGGTCAATTGAATTTTCACAAATTTCATCGAAGAGCTGTTGAAAGTAATTCATCCATCTATCTTTGATATCTTCTTTCATGAAAAATACTTCTTTTACACTTCTTTGAATATTAAAAAAAATTTCTTTTCTATCAAAATTATAAAATAAAATATTTTCTTTTTTTTGGCCAAAAATAATGCTCTAACCAAACTGGGCCTAATTGATGTGGAATTGTTATTATTTATATCCCTTTGCCTAGAAGCCTGCCAGAAATCTGTCCCTTTGTTATTTTAGATGTTTGTCAAGAGTTGCTCTTTGCACTAGTGATTTTCTTTTCTTGGGACATCACCTGACAATCACTCTCTATTCTCATCGAACTGAGTCAATGTAGGCCACTTTCTGCTCTCATTGGTTCTAGGTATACAAGCCTATCAACCCCACATTATTTTATAAGACATCAATTCAATTTTATAGCTATTCATTTACATTACTCGCCAATAAATATTTCTCATATCAATTTAACTTGTTATCAAGATGGTAACTGTATAATAAATTTTCAATTTAATGTAATAAAGAATTAATAACAGTAGCAAAACAACAGTAAATCAATAATAATATGATCAACAATAGAATGACAATGCAAGAATAGGATAGCTGCAGTATATTCAAACATCACATTACCATAAACAAGTTGAAATACTTATTTCTTAGCATTCAATAAATATATTATATAAAGTTGGCTCTCCTATCTTAAATCTGAGTCGATATAACCTCATCGTATAAAAATCAACATGTTCTCTAAATCTCTTTCTCTGTTTTTTTTCTTTTGTTTCTCTATGCTCATCTTTGGCCGGCTTTTTTGCATATAAACCTATATATATATACATAATATTGTATATAGTATTATAATATATGTATTGTATTAATAACTTGGTTTGCTTTCGCCTGAGCCAAGCTAACTGTCCTTGACAATTTTCCAAATTGTTGGTGAAATTATAATTTCATTCCCTAGTTTTCCCATCTTTGCATTTATGTTCTAAATCATTCTTTTTAATTCATTTATAATTTAGCTTAATTTGAAAACTTTATTAAGCCTTTTTTAAGTCCAAATTTATTTCAAAAGGTTCTCATTAGTTTCTAATGGGTCTAAACAATTTTAACTTTTATAAACTGAAATTTATTATAATTAAAACCTCGTATAGATTTCAAATAAGTTCCTTTAATTAGTATAAAACCATTATTAACTTATTACAATATGTTCTATGTTGACCTAATTTTTGGGATGTTACAATATTAATGTATGATCGTTTGTGGATATGGTCTTTTATTTTGGAGGACATTTTTGCATTAATCTTAAATGTTGTTTCTAGGTGGCTAACTTACTCTAGTTTTCACTTGTTGGATTTTCCTTTTTATTTGTCAAATTGTGCTTATTCATGTTTATGTTAGTAGACTTGCTACCAATGTCATGGAGATTGATGGATTCAGAAATAAAGTTTGTGGCCTTTTTGATCCGTGCAATGGTCATGCTGTGATCAGATTTTAAATAATCCTTACTTTAACTATTTAAATAAAGTGTTTTAACTATAGTCTCGTCTTCTAGTTCTTTCTTAGGTTAGTCGTAGGATTCTTTGAGGACATCCTTTTTTGTAGCGACCATGTATTTGTTTTGCTTTTATAGGAACAAGAAGTTGAGATGGATATCAAACGGCCAGCAAAGCGTCCTGATCTCAAGGCAATATCCAAGGCAAGCATTTTCACTACTTTTGTAGAATTACGCGAAAATCAATGTCGGTTGTCCTCTTGATTTATAAAATTATACACATAGATCGAGTTATATAAAATTTCATATAAATGCTTGATTACTTCACAATCTTTTTTTGATCCTCAACACTTGCCTTCATTGTAATGCGAAAATATCATGAATCTTCAACTTGTTACAAATATCCAATCCTAGTACCTTTAAAAAATCTAGTCAATAAATTTGCTAAAAAATCTTGGTTTGGACTTTCTCTTTAACAAAGTGGAGTCAGTTTTCATATATGCTCCCATAGAAGCCATAGTTGGAGAAGTTATCTAGCTGTCTGAATATCACAATACAATTTATAGACTTGGATTGGATAAACCCTAACTTCCACATCAACAGCTTAAGTCATACATGTGCACTTGTCGCAAGTGCTATTATGTTGTATGTTGTGTAATATCTAGTAATCCAAATGTGGAGGTATTGTCCACTTTGATTGTAGGAAATTATGTGACTTCACCCATCTTCGGACCGCTATTGCTCAAGCATGTTTAACTTTAGAGTTTTCATCACTAGCACACAATTTTCCCCAAAAAAGGTGGCTCGACAGTCTGAAATTATGTTATTTATTTATACAGCTCAGAAATTCTTCTCTTTCTGATGTGGGGAGATTCATTCTTGTACTATTCTCACAATTCACTAGGTCTAAAAGTTTACGAAATGTTGCTTCTTGCACTAGTGATTCTCTTATCTTTGGATATTACTCAATGAAAACTCTCGGTTCTCTTTGACCACAAGTCAGCATTAGTGCACCAATTTTTGCCTAGTTCATCGTTGAACCACATAGTACTATGGGATGTTGGCTTTAATATCATATCATAATATCTTGTGATCTAAATGTAAATATATTATTTTCTTTGGCTTTATAGAATTATGTGATTTGAGTGCTTCCCAAAAAATTATCCATCTCAAGACTACTTCATCGCAAGGACGCTTAAGATTGGAGCTTCTGTCACTAGTCTGATAGATTTGCCTCAAAAAGTGTATCTACAATTTGGGTCTGTTATTTTTTAATACAACTTAATGACGCTTAAATTCAGTGACTTTACAACCCCTCGTTTGGGATCGTAGTCGCAATCACTATGAATTCAATAATTGGGGAAAATATGATCCATGTTCCTTGAGGTTAAGGGGTAATACTACGTTGATCCATGATTTCAAAAATTCATTTGCGTCCCTAGTCTTAAAACATGTTTAATTGGGTGCATGAAATTGATTTCATAATAAAGTTTAGTCGCAAATTGAATTTTCAATCCTTTTTAACAATTTTTGTTTATTCTTCATCACCTTAGTAGAATTTATTTATAATTAATTTTAAATTTTAAAATATTGGAATTGCACTTCCATCTTTTGTTCACTTTGTTTCCTATTGAGCTCGCTGGGCAGGGTGACAATAGTGGTACTGCGAATACATGTGGATCTCCAAGCAAAAAGTTGGCCTTCATGTAGCAAGTGGGGTTGCAAACCCCTCACATACGGGGATGCGCGGTCCTCGTGCTCGAGCTGCGAGCCCTTTGTGCATGTGGGTGTCCAGTTGCATATGGGAGGTTGTACAACCCTCCCGCGTGGTCTTCCTTGTTACACATAGTGGGCTATATTTTTCCTTTACGCGCTGTTTGTGCTGCTAGCGATGTTGATGACCTTTGCACGGTCGAGTCTGCTAGTCGTTGATTGTGAGAGGGGGAGAAAGAGGGATGGGTAAGGTGGTAAGTTTATATTTTCACTTTATTTTTTCGTAGGAAGGCGTAGAATGTAACATTTGAAAAACTGAGAGGCCTAGATAAAGGTTTTTTTAAAATTGTAGACTTACTTGATATTATCCCTTAATCTCAGTGACATGAGATGATATTTACCCTAATAATTATTTTTATGTTTGAATCATTTTGGGAAATTTTATTTTGGGCTAATTTTATTTTTTGCATGTATTTTATATTAATTATTTCTATTTTTGTAGTTGTTATTTTAGGCATATTGTCTAGTATTTCTTTGTTTGTGAGGATATTATTACATTATATATTTTTTTTTTATGTTGAATCAGTTTGTATGGTGGTCTGTATAAACGTCTTTCTATTTTTCTTATTTTCTTAATATTGAATGAAAATTATTGCTTTCTCCCTTAGGGTTAATTGATTTCGGAATGAATTGATTTCTGGGATAGGGAAGGGCTTGGGCCTTGGTTGAGAATTCCTAAATCCCTACCCACTCAAGCTCATCTCCTTCAAGTTCAATTTTCCTTCGAGTATGATTTCATTCATCTTCCACTCTCAACATTCGCCTTGTTTCACTTCTCTGTTTGCCTAATCATTTTTTCAGGATCTAGGGTGTTGCGCACATTATAGGCTGCCTGCACCCCTTTGAGTTGTTGCCGAGTTCGAGTTGCTATATTTGTATCACTGTCGAGCCCTAGCGACAATTGCTTCATCATCACAAAAGTTTGAGACTTGCCTACTGTTCTGCAGGCTCGCGCCCCGCTTGCCGGTCCGCACGTCTACGTTTATTTTATCTGTGAATGAATACTTAAAACTTTATTAAATATAAAATTGTTGATGTTGGACAATTGGTAGCTGAGGATTTGTAGAATTAGAACATATGGGTGGAATAAACACAAATAAAGGTACAAACTTCCTTCATTTAATTCAGGATGTTACATAAAGTTTGGGCTTCATTCACGTCAAATCAATCTGAAAAAGGAATCTTTATTAAAGGTTTGAATTAGCAAAACCAACAAAACCAAGAATGAATGGCCTTGTTGCCACATTTTTGATTTATTGCAATTGATCTAAATAAAATACATATGGTGGAAAAATGGGTTGCTGTGTTGGGTTGAACCTGAACTTGAATTTGATTTGACTTAAGTTGCTGATCCTGAGCGTGAACCAATTATTAAATGTGTCAAAATCAATGGCTTGAACCTAAACTGATTAATAAAGATGTTGAGTTAAACTACCAATGCAACCTGTGTATGGAGCAAAAATTTTGTAATGTGGTAACCTTAATCCGACTGAACCTGATCATGTACAAGTGGATCCCAATTCGTTGAAAATAGGGGTCAAAATTTATGACCCATACTTGGAATTCCTATGTTGGATTTGGTCGGTTACTCTTATTTGGTCATATATTGTCATCCTTAAAAATACATATGGTTTGCCATGTCAAATGGCTGAATCGCAGTAGAAGAACATTTGAGGGATGAAATGCTTTCAGTCTCCTATGTTTCCCTCGTTCTGTGGCCTCTTCATTTTTTTGGTTTCCCTTGTGCAAAGGAATTTTAGAGAAAACTCATGGTAGAGGACCATGCCTCTAAATTATGGGATCTTGAGATTCTTATCGTGAAAGAAAGCTCAGTTTTATCTGTATGGTTTCTTTCGAATGAAGAAATCAGATTTCTTGCCATCAAAGAAATACTTAATCCCGCTTATCCGGTAAGCACCACCTTTGCACATTCTTAATTTGTCATAAGCAAAAATATGGAAATCGAATAAAATAAATCCGAATTTATATGATTATGTCGGTCACTTGAATAAATATATATTTATTCTGACAATTCCTTAATGAATATCAGAGTTGCTTGGAAAGTTCCACTTTTTCATGAAATGTTGTAACGTTCGTCAATTAACTATCCTTGGATTTTGCTGTCCCAAAAAAAAAAAAACTACTATAGTTGGATTGATTGCTTGTGATCTTATGTATTATGATACCAGGAAGGAAAAATACTTAAACAACTTTGCCCTCCGTTGGATATTTCTATATCTTTGAGTGTATTCCTGTCTTATAAAATTTATGCCAAATTTTTGATTTAGGTCTCGCTACAATTGATAGGTAATTTACTAATTTTTATGGATGTTTAAATTAAGATCTGTATGGAATTACGTTTACTTGTTCTCTTGTTATGTTTTATGTGATGCCTTTTAAATTCTTAATTATTTTCTGTTGTTTGACAGATGAAGTCAAATGGATGTGTTCTTTATCCAGAAAAAAGGATTGGCCAACTTCCTGGTCAGTTAGTGCCTTAAATTGCTGTTATGATGAACTTTGTGGTTTAAGTAGATAACTTTCAACCAAAATGTTAGCGATTCATATGGATTTTTATATGGTAAAAGGTGCTTCTTATCATACTTGCTCCAGGTATTGATGTTGGAAATCAGTTTTTTTCACGTGCTGAAATGGTGGTTTTAGGTTTGCATAGCCATTGGCTCAATGGTATTGATTTCATGGGTGAGAAATATGCCAAATCGGTAATTTTCCTAGTCCATACTTATTATGAGATAGTTTCTGAAAATGACAGTTTATTCTACATGATTATTCGGCTAGTTGGATCAGCACTGTAGTTTTTTCTATTTATTGATAAGATCATGGTGGTCATCTTTAAACTTCCTTCGTGGACTTGTATTTTTTTTTGAAGCAATTTTTTTCTTTGATAAATCTAACATAGAAAAAATTAATTTGATGAATTATATGATTTAAATATCGCAGACTAATGCATGTACTTATTATACATTCACTGTTCTATTTGGGGAATACTTGCTTGTACACCTTTTTTTTAAATTTTATTGCTTGTACACCTTTAAGCCCTCTTTGGTTGGAGGGTCAATGCAGAGGGAAAATGTAGTATTACCTGTGCAATAATGTGAAATAAAATTGATTTTTATTATTGAGATTTATGGAGGATGTGATTCATGTGAAATAAAATTAATTATTTGTTAAAATTTGTGTTAAATGTGAAATAGAGTTGATTTTTGTTGTTGAGGAGTTGTGTAAGTTTGTTTTTTTGAGGAAAGGAGTTGTGTAAGTTGATTTCTCCTAACAGAGTCAAAAGTTGCACATTGAAATTTTTCAATGAAAGGTGGATAGGAAATTTTAAGAAAAAATACAAGGTCAGACAATCAATAAAGGGAATTCCTTAAAGTTTTTTTGAGAAGAGGAAATTTTATGCTACTCGGTGTTTTCACATAATCTTTTCTTGTCACACCTAACATGTGAGTCTAAATGGATCTATTTAGCTATATGTTTATTTTTTTCTAACTATTAAATGATTGGTACACAAGTTACTAGAATTAGATTAGGAGTTTGGGATATAGGTACCCTAATAGGCAATTTAATGAAGTTGATAACTATTATGATTTATAGAATGATTAATATTTTTTGTCTTTAAAAAATGAAATGGTTGGAGGAGAATGCTAAAGAAATTGTTGGCTTAGGTTATAAATTTTGGTATTCTTATAGGAATAAATCTAAATATGGAGTAGGTATAGTTTTGGACAAGAATTTGAAGAATCACATAGTGAAAGTCCAGATGAATGAAGATATAATTTTAACTTAAAAAATTATAATTAATTAAATAATTATTGATATTGTAAGTGTATATATACTCCTCAAGTTGGTTTGAATATAAGTATAAAGGAAAAATTTTATAATAGATTTAGTATAAGGGATGCCTCAAGAGCGAAGAATATTTATTTGAGGAGGTTTGAACGGACATGTTGGAAGTGATGTTAAAGAATTTAATAGCATCTGTGGCACGTATAGTTTTGGGGAGACTAATAAGGAGGGTAGGCTCATTTTGGAGTTTTTCTTAGTTTATGTTCTAAAAATTACTGATTATTTAAGAAAAGTGATGAGCCTATTATCAATTACAAATATGAGTTTTCAAGAACACAAATAGGTTATTTTTTATAAGAAAATTAGATCGTTTAGATTGTAAAAATTATAAAGTTATTTTAATTGAATGTTTAACTACCCAACATCAACTAATAATTTCAGACTTCAAGATAAAGAGGTAGAGAAGACATGATAAATTGAAATAATGCCCTCGAATTTGATGGTGGAATGGCTGAAGACTGCTAATTGTATTTGCAAGACGACGAAGGATGTGTTGGAACAATCTAAAAGACAATATTCAAATACTAAAAATACTTGGTAGTAAATGAAGATGTACAAAAAAAATTAAGGAGAAAAAATTGCTTTAATGATTAGTTTTGATGTAAAGTAGCTTGATGAGAGTCTAAAGTAATAGTTTGTAATACAAAAAGTGTGATTTTTGAGGATCTACATAAGAGGTTTGGTAGTATTGATGGGAAAGACATGTATGTGATTGCAAAGGCAAGAGATAGAAATACTAAAGACTTTAGTCAGGTAAATTGTATTAAGAAGAAGGATTAGAAGGCATTTTTGAAGGCTTTCTGTATGGGTGAACTTGAGAAGGTTTTATAGAAGATAAAGTGCAGAAAAAGAGTACGATAGAGTGACATTCCAATAGATGGTTGGAAATGTAGATCAATTAGTTTGTTGGTCTACTAGGTTATTTGATAATTTTGAAGATTAGAAGGATGCTAAAAAGATGTCAAATGTATTAACGAAGAGTATATTAGTACTTATTTATAAAATAAAAGCAATGTGTCGGATTGTTTTAGCTAAAACAAAATTAAATTGATGAGCCATATTTTAAAATTTTGAAAAAAGAATCATCTAGCATAGATTGTATCGTGATATTAGAGTTTGACAGAATAGTATGATTTTATATTGGGTAAACCTATTATGGAAGCTATTCATTTATTGAGAAAATTAATGCAGAAGTTTAGGGAGGCAAAGGTTGACTTGTATTTGGTTTTCATTTATTTAAAAAAGGCTTACGCTAAAGTCTCAAGGAAAGTACTTCGAAGAAGTTTAGAAAAGAATGTGGTTTGCGCTGCTTATATTTAACTAATTCAATATATGTATAAAAGCACTATGACTTGTGTTCGGACACAAGGAAATTTGATTGCAGGTAGAAGAACTTGTATTGGAGAGATAAAGTAGAGCAGACAGTTTAGATATCTTTAATGAATTATACGTAATAATAGCGAAATAGATATTAATGTTATTAGCAGAATCTATGCAAGATGTAAAAAGCGGAGGAATGTATTTGACGTATTGTGTGATAGAAAATTTTATGCAAACTTAAAGGTAAATTTTATAGATTGTAAGATCAGTGATGTTATATGATGTTGAATGCTAACGTATAAAGGAGAAATATACAAATAGAATAAGTATAAAAAAATGAGAATGTTAAAGCGGATGAATGTATATTCACAAAAGGATAAAATAAGAGATAAGTATATCTGAAAGAAAAAGGTTGGGGCAACTTAAGTTAGTTTAGATGGTTAGGACGTGTAACTTGTAGGCCAATAGAAGTCTTAGTTAGAAAAGTTGGATTGTTAAATCTTGCCATGTAAAAAGAGGAGGCGGAAGGCAAAAAAAACATAAAGGAAATTATAAAGAATAATTTTACATTCTTGGTGGTAAATAAGAATAGTTGTTGGGATAAAGGCTTGGTTATTGTTGTAGTTAGATTGCACCATGGATGCTTTAAGTCCATATCTCTTTGCATTAGTTATGGAAGTCTTAACTTGACACATTCAGGATGAGGTGCTTTGGTATATGCTTTTCACAGATGATATCGTTCTTGTTGATAAGATTAAAGACATGACTATGACGAAATTTGAGTTATAGAAGAATATTTTAGCTTTTAAATTTTTTTATTTTTGTAGATTCAAGATTGAATGTATGGAGCACATATTTAGTAAAGAAAAGACACTTGTGTTGGTAATGTCTCAATTAGTGGTGTGAGAATTGTTGATTAAATTATTAAGAAAAATGAAAGGTTTAGATACCTTAGATTAATAATACAAAATGACAATGAAATAGGAAGTGATATCATCTACAGGATTTATGCATAATTGATAAAGCTGCAAAAGGCATCTGTTGTGTTATGCGATAGCAAAATTATACTTAGAGTTAAAAGCCAATTTTGTAGAACCGTGGTAAAATCAATAGTGATATGTGGTTCTAAATGCTGGCTTGTAAAGAAAAAATTTATAAAAAAAATAATTGTTATAGAAATAAAAATATTAAGGTGGATGAGTGGGTATATATGAAAGAATAGATTGAGAAGTGAGTAGGTTTATGAGAAATTTGGGGTAGCATCAATTGAGGATAAACTCAGAAAGGCGTTAGCTTAAATGATTTGAACATAGCAATCGTAGATCAATTGAAACTCCTATATAGAAAGTTAGGTTATTAAATCTTTTTTTTAGTTTATTGGATCTTGCTTATGTAAAAAAAGGAAGAGGGAGATCAAAAGAGACATGACAGAAAACTATCGGGAATGACATTACATACTTAGAGCTGAATGAAGATTTGTTAATTGATAAAGTATATTGGAAACAAAGAATTCTTGTAGTCGACCTTATTTAGTGAGGTAAAGACTTAGTTGTTATTGTTGTATTAATTGATTGGTAGGAAATTTAATAGATGCACATAAGTTTGTTATGTAACTAGCACATCAACCATTGAAAACAGTCATTTAAAGTTGGTTTTAATTGTTGTAAATAATTTACTGCCAGTTTGTTATTTGAAGCATTTGCAGAGTAGTAAAAATACCTTATTTTGGGTATTGCAAAATTTTCAAATATTATAACTAAATTTAAATATATAGCTCTTGTATAGGCTTCAGTTTGTTAATCTAAAATTCATGTTTTGTATTCTCTATTGGTCATCAATCAAATGGCAGGTAACAATCAAATGCCTTTTTCCATTCATACTTTTCCATATAAGTCCACACAATATTGTCATAAAATGCTGAATTGAAGATTTTTTTTTGTATTTTTGTACGTGTCCATGCATTCTTTTCTAAGTGTTTTTTCTCAAAATACACTGATTTGGTAATTGTAAGTACTACATGATATACAACAACAACAACAGCAACAACAACCAAGCCTTAATCCCACTAGGCGGGGTCGGCTATATGAATCCTTTATTTCCTTTGCGCTCTATCAGTAACAACCAAGCCTTAAGTACTACAACGAAGCCTTAAGTACTACATGATATATTTTAAGTAATTCTTCTTTTCACATATTGTGGAAAGCTATTCAATTTTTGCGACAAAATGTACTAACCCCTAACTTTCCTTGTTTTTGAATGTCTATATCATTTACCTACTTAGGGATTCGGTTAGGATTGGCTACATTCAATATGAATTGGTTGGCATGTTTTTTCATCAAATTTATGAAATTTAATAAGATGCTTCTTAAAGTCATCCATCCCATTGCTTGTGCCACCTAATTTATGAGAATATTGGTTTTTGGCATAGCTTTCAAACTACATCATATTCAGGTTTTTCTTGGTTACTATTTAGTTTAATTTGTCAATTAAAATAGCCCCATACTTACTATGTGTAACCCCATCTTTACTAGAGACACCATATGATTGAGTGGTACTGACATCTTCCTTTGCTCCTCTAGCTCCAATGTTATTTTCTTTTGAAAGGTTCACATTTGCTCAACAGTTTCTTAGAAATTTTCACTGGAAATGGTAAGGCGATTGATTTCAATGACATAATTCAAATTTAAAGTAGTGGTTTTAAGATGCTGACTTTCCATTTGAAGGCTGAAGAAAGTGTTGCAGCAAAAATTTACACTTAGAGAGAGCCAAAATGTGTTGGAGAGTGAGGGTTTGAGCTCCTCGTTAGCCCCCTATATAAGTCCCTCTTTTGTATGGGACTTATGAATTAAGAAAGGCCAAAGGCCCTCTTGATCTAGCAATTGACTGTTTTGAGCTATGGTTAATTTGCAATTCAAAATTTAAAAAAATAAGGGGGCTGATCCCGTTGTGATGCTTGCCGGCATGTTGTTTGTAGCAAGCATGCAGGTTTGGCGTTCCCTAATGCCTTTTTTGAAAATTTATGTCTGCTTCCGGTTTTCAAGCCAGTTTTCAAGCCAGTTTCCAAGTAATGAGAACTGCTCTGGACCGGTTCCTGAACCCGAACTGATCGACTGTTTTTAGCTTGAACTTATCTAATGAGCAGCTCTATATTGATCCAGTAATTCTTATGTTTTACATATATGTCTTTTATCTTACTATAGTTGCTGCAGGGGTTGTAACTTTGGGCTAAGCTATAAATTATGCTATTGGGAGTTGAGGTTTATATGAATAAGCATATTTAAATCAGACGTAGTGTGTTAGAAAAATGATATGTAAACTGGCTATCACTTGTTTAGGGTGACTGGAATTTCTTCAAGTTCAGACTGCCCTTCTGTTTAATGGTTGTTCTGTATTTGCAATTTTTTTATTTTTTTTGAATATCATGTGATCTAAGCTTATTCTTGTTAAAATTGTGATTTTTTCCTCCTGATGGTCCTATCTTTTTTTCTGGGTAGCTGAGGGTAGTTGGACCCATTACCTCAAAAAAATGATAGACTGACAGCATAGGAAGGTCATGCTTCTCTAAGGCCTTGTTTGGCAATGAGCTGAAAATCGTGGCTAAAATTAGTCATAGCCAAAATCTTAAATTTATTTTAAAAAAATTTAAAAAATTATTTTATATCTCATCCTACACAAATTTTAATATTAAACAATCATTTTATTTCACATCTAACTTTTGTCGATTTTTCTTCGTGATTTTCCCAAAATTTATATGAATTTCTGTACCTCTAATTTTTAGATCTTGATTTTGTGATATGCTCGTGCAGTAAAGTGTCTTTTGTGGATGAATTAGCTATCTCTGCACTGCAAAACTAACTTGCAGTTCTGCAGTTATGTTGCTTAAGTTACTGGTTAGCTTAAGAATTTAGTTATATGGATGTTTTCTTCAATGGTGCATGTGCATGTGTGTATTTTACAATCTTGTGAATTCTTTCATTGCAGCCAGAATACCGTGATTACAAGTTTCCTCTCGCAATTTGCATAGTATTGTCTGGCGTTTATGAGGATGACCTTGACAATTCTGAAGATGTTATCTATACAGGGCAGGGTGGTAATGATTTATTAGGGCGAAGGCATCAGATTCAGGACCAGAAGATGGAACGTGGAAATCTAGCTTTAAAGGTTTGTTTTCTTTTTTGAACTCCTTGTCGTTATTGATCCCAGCTGATTACATTATGTTTTTTGCAGATTTATTTTTCTTGCTAGTTCTTTCTTTGCTTTTAATGTTCTCATTATGTCCTATAAACCCACCTTGGCTTGGAAATGCATTTCCTTGCCAATGAGTTACTTATCACCTGTGTTGATGCATTGAATTTTTTTTATGGTACATATAATTGGCAATGCAGTTGTTTCATCAGCAATTTCTTTGCCTTATGTAATAATTTGCTTATGATTCTTTTTTTTGGGAAAAGAAAAGGCTGTAATCATATCTATGACTACAAATGATGCTGCCAGACTTTTGGCTATCATGAGATTCTATTCTAAAATTTGTCCTAATGAAATACAAGGTACTTTTTCTCGTTGTTTTGATTTTGTTATTCAGGCTTTGGCATATTAGTTTGGCAAATGGAGGTTTTGTACTAATTGCTAAAATTTTACCTTGATGGTGGTCAGTAAAGTTAATAAATAGTGTTTAGAATTTCAAAAAAATAAATAGTGTTTAAAGTTAAAGTGGAGTATTTCTTTTGCATATGTAGTTGCATGAAAATGAAAGCCGTGAGAACAAGGTGATTGGTGTGAAGTGATTGCTTATTTGCGGTGTCTTCTGGTTTTAGTAAAATGGTTAGCAATCTAATTTTTGGTGATGTTAGACATGGAGAGTTAGTTATATTATTTATATTGAATTAGATTAAGGGGGCGTTTGGTTCAATGTTATCTTGATGTTATGGTATATTATCTAGAGAAGACAATTGTTTAGTTCAATGACATCTATAAATAATCTTCTATGAGATTATAGAATTATTAGTCAAAAGATGACATCTAATTGTCATGACATCTAAATTACATGACATAACACTAAGTATTTTGTACGTGTGGAACATTGTCCCCTACTATAATATAGATAAAAGTACTAAATGATGTGTTTATTTGAAATTTATGAAAATTTGCCCCCTTCTATCATGATATCTGAGTGGGAAACTACTTCCCATAATCACATGTCTTGTTTAATATGGGAATATAACCCATCTCTTCTGTTTTTGTTGGAGACTATTTTATCCAATGTAAATTGACTGATGGGAAAGAGGTAGAGTTTTCTAATGCCCTCATACAAGGTAGATGCGGGAGCATTGTGCTTGGGATGGAAGTAAAGTTTTTATTCAAAACATTGACATTTTGCTTTTGAAATTCTCATATACAGATGAGTTATCTTGGTTGAAACCGCATATATCAAAGGGAAGAAAATGCATAATAGGTGGTTTATACCTCTAAATATACTTACACATGAAGAGAGTTGTGTGCAACGTTGGGTTCTCTTTGGAAACAAGATTGACCGATTCTCATTAGGAGTTCAATTGCATATGTGGGCAAAAGTATAAAAGAGGCGAAAAACCATTGTGATCCACAACTAATTTAATGCAGTTCTTGGAGTTTATATAGAATGCAGACTTATAGGACATTAGTTTTAGTGGGCTCTGTATAATTAGTGTGACAACATGGAGGGTGCCAAGCATATGTGGGTTAGACTTGACAGAGTCCTGCTCAACTCTATTGCCTGATGAAAATGCGATCCCTGATGAAAATGCGATCAGTTGCCTTGCCTATTTTTCCTTGGACCATTAACCATTGTTGCTACAATGTGGGTTACATATTTTCATATTACAGTGGAGAATTAAGTTTGAAGAATTATGGCTATCCTATGAAGGAGCTAATAGAATTGTATGTGCTATTTGGAGATACTTGGTTAAGGTGGTTTAGTTAGTGTTTTGAACAAGGTGGCTAAAACATTTGAAGCTTAAATGGTGGGGACACTTTGATCGACCGTCGATTCATTCTTGGTAGAGTTTATGACCGATGATGTCATTGGGTTGGAATATGCATTGTTGGGACTCGATGTGCACTTCTAATCAATAACAAGTGATCACCATAAATCATAATCCAAGAGAGGATTGAGATAAGAATATTCACTCTTCTTGTACGTCTTCATCATGTGTTCGGGGGCCACTTTCTAGTATGGGTTCATTAGGAGATTCAAAGTGGGAGTTTTAAGGGAATCCAACTCTCAACTAGATGACTTGCCTATTCTTATCATATGTTTGCTGATGATCTTCTATTATTTGCTAAAGCTTCTCCGATAGCCTCAGTTGGCTTGCAGGCTATTTGTGATAAGCATCGTGCTTCTTCAGGATAAGCTGTGAATTTTGAGAAGTCATCCATTATATTCAGTTGTACTACTTTAAGGAATAGAAAGCAATCATAAAAAAGAAATTTGGAATGCAAGATGGCCATTGTTACTTGGGAATCTCCCTCTCCAAACATATACCTACCAAGGCGAATTTTATCAATGTATTAAGGGACCACATCACCTTTTGAGGAGTGAGGAAGTTGTCTTTACCTAGAAGGACAACTCTCATCAATAGTAGTCTCGTTTTTATAACAGTTTACACTATCACTTTTGTCCTCGCTTGTGTCATTGGTGCTATTGAGAAGCTCATCAGGAGCTATTAATGGAGTGGAGACATGAAGATGAAGGATATGCATTCGGTGCATTGGGAGGAAGTTTGTAAGCTTAAAACTTATTGGGACTTGTGATTCATGACTTCAAGAGATGCAAGAGTTTCTTTGTTTGCAACCTGGCCACCAAATTTATAAATGACTCGAAATGTGTTTGGAGGGATAGCTTCAAGGCTAAATATGGCATTAGAACTCATCAAACTAGAAGAGGTGACTCATAGATATGGAAAATGATTTGTATAGGAGAGATAATTCAAGGAAATGTGATACGGCTCTTGTGTGATGATAGTTCACTTTCATTCATGGAGGGCTCGTGGTTCTCTACCCCCCTCGCCTCATTTCTCTTTGGCCAACCTTTACAAACATGAAATTGTTGGTGCACCCCCACGAAATTAGAAGAGATCATTGATTATGCATTTTTTTAGAGTTTGGAGATTGGACTCCATTTTTAGAGCAAGCTGCTTAGAAAAGATTCTTTGGTTTGGGTTGATGTTGCAAAGCCTAAGGTTCCCATTACCATTTTGTACAAGAAGACCTTTTAGATTGAAGGGGATCATTAATGGGAGCTAGGTGGTAGGAGATCAATTTGCAACCTAGGATAAAGGCTTTACTTTTGAGGGTTTGTGAAGTTGTCATTCCCACTATGGCTTGGCGTTTTAGAAGAAGATTTGTGTGCTTTAACAATTGCCCATGGGTTTGTAAAGCTAAAGGAAACCTTCATCATATTGGCATGGAGTGTAGAGTTTTTGTGGAGGTGAAGGAGACTTGAGGTTGACTTGAACCGAACCAAGAGATGGTGGAATCCAAATGCCCATTTCACTTCGTTTGTTTTTCAATTGATTTTCAGTACATATTAAAGTTTCAACCATAGTTTAAGCAACATAAAAATTTATTTTGCATATGTAAACATTCCACTCAAAGCTATATGATATTTCTATTGTCCAGTTTTACACGGTTTTCTCTACCGGTGAATTTGTTCTTCTGTAAGAGCTTGTGTTCTTGCAAAGATTCCTGTTCTCTCTTAACTTTTTTTCTCCTCTTTTTATTCGTCTTCTTTTCTTTCTCACCCACTCTGATCTATTTTTACAGAAAGGAGGAAAAAGAATTTAATTTTCTTTTTCTCTAAAATTCTATGTTGGAGAAGCCTTCATCCTTAATTCGTAGGAATTATACTATCAATATTATAAATTTTTATAATTTGATAAATATTTGAAGACTTTAATTAGTATGGTTGAGAGCACATATTTTGCTTGACTTGGTCTGTTAAAAATTTTGTGTTGATACTATCCAAAAAAATGTTGTATTGATGCTACCCGAAAAAAATATTGTGATGTTTTGGTTGAATGCATAATGGTCAGTCAGCTGGTGCTACTTTTGTTTGTTTTGGTTTTTATGAAATGTGGATGAGAATTTCTTCAAGCTTCAAATTGGTCTTTGCGATATGATCGATAAAGAATGATTCATTTGATGACCACTATGATTGAATAGAATTTGTGATTGTTTTTTTGCTCTTTTGTCTTTTGGCTGAATATTGCACTCTCCTTGATTATTTTGCTTAATGATTTCATTAAATTGTTTAATTATTTCATGAATCCAATAAATTGAATTGATTGTTGGTTTATTTTTTTTGATTATTTGTTAACTTCAATTTTTTAAAATTAAGATCCCTTGAGCAATTTTATCAAGCTTTTGTGTTTAGTACATAGTGCTGTCTTTATTGTAAAACTCTTAACCACTCTCTTATATGCAAATACTTCTCTTCCTATGCAGAATAGTATGTCTTGTGATGTTCCTGTTAGAGTTATCCGTGGACATGAATCATCCAACAGTTACTGTGGGAAGGTTTATACTTATGATGGGTTGTACAAGGTTGACATTTTGAAACTGTACTTATTGTTGTTTGTGCATTAATCCTATTTTTTTTTTGTTTTGAGGATTTGATCGTAAGGTTACTTTGGATAGAAAATGCTAATTCTAACTTTTTTTGTTGCAGCTTTCTTTGTTTGATATTTAGAAGTGGTTGGGCATCTCGTGTTATCTATGGTTTTCCTTTTGAGATAGATTTTTTTTTTGATTTGAAGTTCACCATAAATCTATGTTCATTTAGATAATCATTTTGCATTTAATCACCTTTGTTTGTTGTGTGCTACTTCTTGTAAATTCAATAGATATTACCGTTCTATCTACTTATTTCATAAGTATTTATATTTTGGATTGGGTACTTGATTTAGCTCTGAAACATCTTTATTTTTTGGTTTTTACCAAAATAATTAATAACGACAACAAAGCCTCAACTCCAAGTTAGTGGATCTCGACTAATATTGCTCTTCTCCCTTCAACTCTATATATGACAACAATCTTTGTTACCCTTTCATAAAAAAAAAGACAATAATCTTGGTGAGCACAAGTGATTCAAGGTTATTTTTAATGATTATATTTCAAGTTATTTTTAGTACTTTCCTTTCTCTCTTCAATATTGTGATCAGGTAGCTTCACATTTATAAGACAATAATCTTGGCATGACCAAACTAACTTAAACTTCCCTTTCACATTTTTGTAAGAATATAAAATTGTCTCTAAGCTTTAACCTACAAGCTTAAGAGTTTTTAGTTGTTCATTATGGGAAATTGAAATGGTATCAAAGCTAGCGATCTCTAGTTTGGGATCTAGCATTAAACGATTTTCTCCAAAAGAAATGGTATTAAAGTTGGAGATCTCTGGAGGAGAGAATATTTATCAGAGAAGATTTAAATGGATATGTTGGAAGTGTTGTTGAAGAATTTAATAGTAGTCACGATGGGTATGGTTTTAAGAAGGCTAATGAAAAGGGTAAAACTATTTGAGTTTTCTTTAGCTTATGATTTTTTAATTTATAATAATTTATTTAAGAAAAAAGATAAAAAAGATTAGTATATTATTACTTATAAGAATTAGTATTCAAAAATATAGATTGACTTTTTCGTTATAAGTAAACAAGATTACTTAAACTGTAAAGGTCATAAGTTCATTTCAAGTGAATGCTTAATTATTTAACATCGATTAATAGTTTTAGATTTTAAGATGAAGAGCTGGAGAGGAATAGTAAGTCAAAATAATGCCATTAGACTCAATGGTAGAATCTAAAAAAATGAGAATAGAATTATTTTTAAGAAAAGAGGTTCTAGAACATAGGCAGTTGGACGTTGAAAGGGAAGTTGATCTTATGTGATTGAGAGTTATTAACTGCATCAAAGGATATGTTGGGAGAATTCAAGGAAAAGCTCTAAACAATGAAGGCACTTGGTGGTAGAAAGAAAAGTATAAGAAAAGATTAAGAAAAAAATTTTGTTATAAAGGCTGCTATAAGTGCAAGAGTAAAGAGAATTTAGAAAAGTATAAAATTAGTTGATGAGAACCTAAGAAGCAGTTTGTAATGCAAAGGATGCGTCTTTTGATGATCTTTATAGAAAATTAAACACTAAAGTAGGAGGATACATATACAAATTTATTAAACTAAGGCTCTGTTTGGTAATAAGAAAAAAAAGAAGATATGGTTGAAATTTTTAGCCATTTTTGAAAAATGTGTATGATGTGAAATAAAGTAAGTTGATTATATTAAAAATTGTGTAGGATATGAAATAAAGTTGATTGATTTATTGTGAATTGTGTTGGATGTGAAATAAAGTGATTATTTAATGTTGGAATTTGTGTGAGATGAGATATAAAATAATTTTTTAAATTTCTTTAAAATAAATTTAAGATTTTGGCCATGGCTAATTTTAGCCATGATTTTTAGCCCATTGCCAAACAGGGCCTAAGAGATAAAAAAACTAAAGACTTTATTGAAATAAAATTAATGAAAGATGAGAATTAAAAAATACTTTTTAAAAATAAAAATATTCAGTTAGGAGATGAATTACTTTGAAAGATTTTTAGTGATAGTTGTAATAATATGATCGATCTTACCGATTTTAGTATCTAAAAAGAAGAAATTGCTTTTACATTTGATGTATAAATAGAGCAGTAGTTGGAGAGGATTTAAAAAGTTAAAGTGTAGAAAAATAGTAGAATCGAGTGGCATTCAGTGGACGTTTGGAAATATATAAGAGATGAAGCTTCTTGGCTCACTAGGTAATTTAATTTGATTTTGAAAACTAAAACATGCCAAATGAATGAAAATATATTGGTATTTATTTTATAAGAATAAAATTGATGTACAAGATTGTGCTTACTTTAGAGAAAATAAGTTAATAAGTTGTATTTTAAAATTTTGGAGGAATGTAAATGAGTATAGACAGTGTCGTGATTAGGGTATTATAGAGTTACTATTTATTTATTGAGAGATTTAATGAAGATATTTCGGGAGAGAAAATAAGATCTATATTTGATTTTTATTGATTTACAAAAAGTTTATGATAAATTTCAATAGAACTGTTTTGGAGAGTTGTAGAAAAGAAATTGGTTTGTGCTACTTACATTCAAGTTATTTACGATATGTACAAAGGGGTTGTTGCACGTGTTTAAACACAAAAAGGTTTGACTAATAATTTTTTTTATGTCAGCTGTATTACATCAAAGTTCAGTTTTAAGTAAATATCTCTTTGCATGACTATGGGTTGATGAAATTCATTTAGGAAAAAGTGTCTTGGTGTTTGTTTTTTGCCGATGTATTCTTCTCATTGTTAAGACTAAGGAAGGTGTTAAGACAAAGTTCAAGCCATGAAGAAATACATTAAAATCTAAAGGTTTTCGTATATCAAAAATTGAATATCTGAACTGTAAATTTAGTCAAAAAAGAAGCACTTGTAGTTGAGAGATGACAATTAATGATCAAGTTATTAGGACGAGTGAGTAGTTTAGATATCTTGAATCAATCATACAGAATAACAGTAAAATAAATCGTGATATTATTAGTACGATCTAAAATGGATGGATAAAGTGGAGGAATGTATATAACGTATTGTGCGATAGATAAATTTTACTTAGAGTTAACAATAAATTTTATTGGATAATTGTAAAGTTAACAATGTTGTATGGTGTTGATTGCTGGCTTATAAGGCAGAAACACACAAATGAGATAAGTGCTGCAGAAATAAGGATGCTAAAATGGATGAGTACGAAAGAGTAAGATGAGAAATGAGTGCATTTCGTTGTAGTGATTGAATTGAAGATAAGCTTAGATAGAGTCGTCTTAGATTGTTTGAACATATAAATCGTAAGTTGATAGAAGCTCTATCAAGGAAAGTTGGATTAGTAGATTTTGTCCATGCAAAACAAAAGGAGAAAAGTTTAAAAAAGATATGGTAAGAAACTATAAGAAATGATCTTACTTATTTGGAGCTAAATATAGATTTGTTGTTTGATAAAGTACAATGGAAATAAAAGATTTATGTAGTCTACCTCATTTAGTGGGATAAATGTTTTTTTTTTTTTTGTTGTTGTTGTAGAATACTACAATGGGCATATACTTGATTAAATTCGCAGTACAAAGGAAATAAGCTTATCTATAAGGTGGAGTATGAGAATTAAAATTATTTTTGGGCTGTAACCTATGAGCCTAAGCTTTTTGGCTGGTTGGTTGCTAGAAATCTGACTTTATGGGTTGGACTACTACAATTACTTGTATGGTTCGCTCTAGTGTAATCGCTCATTTGTTTTAACATTCATGTCTCAACTATAACATTATTTTGGTATCTTATGACGTAAATTTCATATATCATAATATATATATAGCAATGGGGCTTTTATTGTGTAAAAGTTGTGATTCATTTGCTGGTTCCAATGTGTGGCCGAGTAACTTGAAAACTTAATTGATGGGACATGCTATGTTAGAGTTGGCTTTTTTCTGTGTTAAAATAAGGCTAAAAATGCCTTAGCGTTGCGTTAAATGGATTGTCACATGACTTTAAGGCCTTGTTTGGTTCGAATTTTTTTTTTGCCCCAACACAAATTTCAATTATAAAAAACAACTTTATTTTATGTCCAACACAAATATGAAAGTTAGAATTAACTTTATTTTACATTTTGCATACTTTTTAATATTAAAATAAGTTTCTTTCTTATTAAATTTTAATAATAAAATATTTTTTTCTTATAAAAAAAAACTCGAACCAAATTAGGCGTTATTGAATGTGCCAATGCTTCCCTATCAAGTTAAGAATGATGTGGATTAAACATGGTTTCCATAAATAGGTTTGCCTCCTATTTACCTTTCTTCCTCTTTCCTGTATAAATGAATTTTGTTGTTGTATGGATGCAAACATCAGTGAATTTATTGGTGAAGAAAACAGTTAAACAACGTAATATCTTGTTGGGGGGCTATTTGTGAAAGAGGATATGTATGGTGGGGCAATAAGCAGTATTAGAAACTATTGTAGCTTGACAAAATGATTTTCAATGCCTCTGAGTTTTACACCAAAGGTTAGCATTAAGTCCAGAAAATATTAAAAAAAGCAATATTGATAGTGATTGAAGAGTTAGAACATTAGAGGATAGCATTTGTTGGCACAAGGTCTAAAATTCGTAATGCAAAAACTGAATATATCGTTATTAGGTTAATAGACCTGAAAACTTATAAGTACTTAACTTTCCAAAACAACTACTTTCCAAAAACACAAGTATTAAAATTATGAAAAATAGATCTGATATATTTTGAGGTGATAGTTTTACGTAGCTTGGTTGCAATTTTCGAACAGATCATGTGATGAAAGAGATGTAGGGTCGCTCAAAAGTAGAATGGGTTGTATAGCATTATGCGGATGTTTTCACAAATTTTTGCAAAAGAGCACCTTGTGGGTGAGCATTGCCCCTACGAAATTGATTATCGGGTCATAAGGAAAGCACCAATTGTGAAGCTTAATGCTACGGAATGGGTTAAGAAAAGTACGTGATGAATGTATCACTATAAATCAAAGGAGTAGGTGGGTGGGAAGGGCCTACAATCAATTCGGGTAATTAGGGAAAGCTAAGTCTGGTGTTATTGTATAAGATTTGAATAAAGTTTGAATGAATACAAAAATTGCATTCAATAAGAATGAATGACAAAAATGATTTATTAAATAGTTAAAAATGTGGTTTTTTGTGATGATTATAATTCTTGTATTTGTTGACGTTAAAGTTTTTTGTCTTTCTTAATAGTTGGATGGAATTATGATTTTTTGTTGTCTTATTTTCTTTTATTATTACTTACCCAGACAATTCAATAAATTTTTATTTCTTGCCTTATTAAATAGACTAGAATTAGACTAGGAACACTAAAGGCTTGGAACTTGAAGTATAGATAAGGAATTTAGAATATAGATACTCTGACAAGCAAATTAATAGAGTTGATAGATTTTATGATTCATAAAAAAATTAATATTTTGTGCTTTCAGAAAATAAAATAATGGTAGGGAAATCAAAAAAAATTAATAGCTTAGGTTTAGTATTCTCGAAGAATAAAAGTAGGAATGAAATATAATTCTGGACAGGAGTTTAAATGATTATGTTGTGGAAGTCAAGAGAATTAGAGATAGAGTTATTGCTTTAAATATTATAATCAATGAAATGACTAGTAATATTGTAAGTGTATATGCCGCTTAAGTGGGTTTTGGTGCAAGTATAGAAGAAATATTTTGGAATTTTTTTTTGATAATGAAGTTTTGGACTGATTCAAAAGAGTTAATACAAGGAATATCTTTGGAGGATAGAATATTTATTGGAGGCAATCTAAGCGGACATGTCGGAAGTATTGTTGAATTTAATAGCACCCATAGTGAGTTTGGTTATGGGGAGACTAATCATTTTAGTGTTTTTCTTTGTTTATGATTTCATTAATGGTATTACTTTATTGAAGAAAAGAGATGTGCATATTATCACTTACAAGATTAGGTTTTTAAGAACTTAAATTGATCATTTTTTTGTAAGAAAATAAGATCACTTGGATTGAAAAAATTTTAAAGTCATTTCAAGTGAATGTTTGACTACCCTACATTGATTAGTGGTCTTAAATTTCAAGATAAAAAGTTGAAAAAAGAATAATAAGCTGTAACAGTGCCCTTAAGCTTGATAGTGAAATTTAAAGAATGAGAATAGATGTATCTTTAACAGAAATATTCTGCAACTTAAGTAGGGAGATATTGAAAGAGAAACTGGTCTTATGTGATTGACGGTTGCTAACTGTGTCTATAAAGTGGCGAATAATGTGGTGGGAGAATCTAAAAGAAATGCTACAAATAATAAAAATGTTTAATAGTAGAAAGAAGATTTGTAAGAAAAGATTAAGGAAGGTTGTGATAATACAAATGATGTTGCTAAACTCAACATCCAAAAGGAAGGTAAAAATTGCTTATACATCCGATGTAACAGTAAAGCTGATGATTCAGAATTTTTAAAGGACACGAAGTGTAGAAAAGCAGTAGGGTCGGATGATATCCCAGCAAATGTTTGAAAATGTGTGGGAGAGAAAGGGGTCTCTTGGCTTATCAGGTTATTTAATATGATTATGAAGACTAAATGGATGTTAAACGAATAGAAAAAGAGTATATTAATACTTATTTAGAAAAATAAATATGATGTATAAGATTGTGTCAGTTAGAGAAATTAATTTAGTAAGTTATACTTTAAAATTTTGGGAAGGGTGATTGAGTATATATTATGTCGTGATACTAACGTTTCACCAAATCAGTTTGGTTTTATGCTGGATAGATTTACTTTTGATGCTATTCATTTATGGAGAGTTTTAATAGAAAAGCTTAGGTAAATAATAGAAAATCTGTGTTTGATGTTTATTGATTTAGAATACTTTTATGATAGTTGTAAGGGAAATGCTTTGGGGAGTCTTACAAAAGAAAGGGTTTAGCACTACTTAAATTGATGTTGTTAAATACATGTATAAACAGGGATGTTTGACTAGGAATTTTTCTATTACAGTTGAATTATATTATGGCTCAACTTTCAGTTCGTATTTCTTTGGATTAATTGTGAAGACCGTAATTGAACCGTTTGTGGAATGAGGTGTCTTAATATTTTCTATTTGTAAATGATATTCTTCTTATTGATAAAAGTAGGGATAAGATATTTAAGGTCGGTAAGTGGGTATATACGAAAGAATAAAATGAGAAATGAAGAAGTTCGAATAGCATTAGTTGAGGTTAAATTCATTGAGGGTTTAGATAGTTTGAACATATAAAAATCATAGGTTAATTGAAGCTCCACCAAGGAAAGTTGGGTGAACTTTGCCCATGTAAAAAGAGAGAAGGAGACTAAAAAGGACATGAGAAGAAATTTTAAGGAATGATCTTACATACATGGAGATAAATGTGGATTTGTTAACTGATAAAGTGTAATGGGAATGATGGATTTTGTAACCGGCTCCCTATAGTTGGATAAAGGCTTTGTTGTTGTTGTTGTTGTGCCTTTCTTAGTATTTCACTTTTGAGGAGACTCAACGCCTCTTTGAATTTGTTATATAATGCATTCATTTATTTTCTTGATTGCTTTATGGCATGGATTTCAATGAGTGATAACAACCAATGTTCTTATGATATTTTGGTTTCTTCCAAGTTGAACAATTTTGCCTCATCAAAAATAAGTTGAACAGTTTTGTTTGCTTTTTCAGATGAATTAGTTGTTTAGTTTTAGTTTGTTGCCTCGTGTTAACCTATGCTCTATAATTTTGGTTGCTGTGTAGAACTGATCAGTGCAAATATTTCGCTGTTAATGAGTCAAGTTCACCACATTATGTCATCATTTTTAATCGCATTCTATGTTAAACTGTTGCTTTAGCCTTCTGATTGTTTAATAGAAGACTCTTGTTATTTCAATAATTTCAGGCTTGAGGCTGTTTGTTGTTTCATATTTGTTTCATCCATTTCTTCTCACGGGCAGTAATTCTTAGTGTGCTTTTATTCTTATTTTTTACTGACTGTTTTACTTGTACAATGTGGTAGTTGTGTTGTGCTTTTTTGTTGCTTTAAGCCAAATATTACGGCCCTTGGTTTTTTTCTTCTTTGTGTGAGATTTGCTCAGTAATAATTTTTGCTAATGGCTTAAGATGTTTAAATTGAATGGACATGCACAATGTTTTTTTTTTGTACATTCATTCCGCAGGTTGTGAAGTATTGGGCAGAGAAAGGTGTGTCTGGTTTCACTGTTTTTAAGTATCGTCTTAGTCGGCTTGAAGGGCAGCCAACTCTAACAACTAATCAGGTTTCGGTCTAATCACTGCTTCCTCAATTTCAGATTTTGTAAAAAGATTTGTCAGTTTAACCTACCTTCGAAATTATGCGTTGTATTGTTGATATGCGGCTTGCCTTGCTTACTGAACTTCATCATTACAAACCTGGTATTCATAGCCTTAAGCTTTGTTTGGTTCATTTCTCAAAGGGAGCTCAACCAATATTTTATTAATATTTTAAATTCATCACAAATTTTGACAATTTTGTTTCACATCCTACATAAATTTCAACATTGAAAATGAACTTTATTTCACATCAATGACATTTCATAATTAAAGTTAACTTTATATTATATTTTACACGTCTCTCAATATTAAAATAATTTTATTTTTCATCTAATGTGTAAACTAATATATTTTCTTTTTCTTATCCAAAAACAACTCTCTAACCAGCTAAGCTCTAGACATGTACCACATGAAGTATTGGTCAATGTTAGTTTTATGGTCCAATAATCTGTGAAAGCTATGGTCGACCACCTGATCCTCCATCTTAATGCCTGAGCAAATGATTGTTTGTTATGGTGATGGGCATCTTTATAAGTATCAAGGATCAAGTGTTGGGTGGGTCTTCTAGGCCTCAAATTTTCCTAGGTTGCTCTATCTCTCTAACCAAATTATGGTCATTTGTTTGGTGTGGTCCTCAAATCACCCCAAATTTTGCCTAAAATTATCAAACTAATTTTTTATATTTTAATATTATACTTTGCACATATTTAATATTAAAAAATAGCTTTATTTCACTTCCGACATAATTCTAATATTAATAATTAACTTTATTTTATTTTACATCTAACATAATTCTTAATTTTAAAATAATATTTTATCACATTGTATTATTAAAATAATTTTTTATCTCTCTAGTAAGGTGTTGTGGACTTCTTTGTTTGTATTGTGTCTTTGCTTTCTAGATACTTTTATAATATTAAACACAAGTTATGGTAACAACAACAACAACAACAACAACAACAACAACCAAGCCTTAATCCCACTAGGTGGGGTCGGCTACATGAATCCTTTGTTTCCATTGCGCTCTATCAGTTACCAAATTCTTATCTAAGTTTAAGTAATTAAGATCACTCCTTATAGTTTCTTGCCATGTCTTCTTTGGTCTCCCTCTTCCTCTTTGTACATGGGCAAACACAAGTTATGGTATGCACTATAAAATAAATATTTATAATTTAATTATTTTATTATTTGACGTATCTTGCCCTGTTCATATCCTGTGATTTAGAAAGTTCATATGTCAGCGTGTTGTGTTGTGCTCATGCTTCTTAGCCCCTAACCTTAAAATAACTCAAGTCGTCATAAAGCCATACTCTTGCCAAATAGGAATGTTTGATAGTTATGCTGTGGCTTAAGAGCCCGTTTTGTGGAAAGCTAAAAAAGCATCTTCTAAAGCCAAAGATGCCTCGTACCAGGTGAAAGCTGAAGGCCTTTACCTTGTCATTGACTCATTGCTGAGGATTTTTTTAATGGGTAATGAGGCACCTAAGCATGTGTTGTCAGACATCTCTGGTCTTCTCTGATCTCAATTTTTGCTTAGTGTGCACTATCACTACACTGGCCAAACTTTGTTTTCCATTTTTGAGATGAGTTACCTTTGGTGTAAGTTTCTAGGGATATCTTTAGTGCAGTATGGGCATGATATAAGTTAAGGCAGCCCCAAATTCTGGATTCATTGCAGGAATTGATTTGGTGGTTAGTAAGAATTAATGGAGACTGACCTCAGTGGACGTAATGTTTGGTACAGTTGAGATTGTGCCCTTCAACTCTATTTTGCTTGTCATACCTTTCAGTCTGCTCAAATTTGCTATTTGCCTTTGAATGCGCCTTTCAAGTTTTTGGTTCATAATATATGCCTTGTGCACATGTTTAAATCTCAACCCTAGAGAAGTATGGTACACATTGTTACTTGTTGTCTTCATACTGAAATACATGGGGAAACCTCCCACATGAAAAATTTGCTCCAATATGTTGTATTAAAATTTGATTTTTATTGTTGCACCGTATTACATTAAATGCCTCCTTGCGTATATTTTATTTTCTCTCTCACTCGATATATAGGAGAAGTTCTATTTTTGTATCATTTATTTCCCTCCTGATCTTACCAACTTTGGATTAGGAGTGGAAAATTGTATGTTATGAAGATTGTGTGGTATTTTTATTTCTATATCACCTTTCATCCCCTGGTGATGTCCATCAGTGTTTTACAAATAAAAGCAACCACATTAGGTTTTGTCAGAGGATAATTTGTTGTATCCTATACGAGCATGGTTACTAATATTGAAGGATAGGTTGTGAAATTATTTAGGACTCAAAAAGTGTACAGTAGATTCATTAGGAGAGAATAACACAGTAACTATACTTATGGGATATTTTGTACTAGCAAGGAAACTTGGTGGGATGAAATTTTATGTATTGCAGATATTTTTGTGATTATTTTGAAAGTCATGTCTAGATAAGGTAAGTGTACATGTGATTTGCAAAGAAGATTTTTAATTGGCTGGTTTTCTTTTACTTGGAGTTAAATGGAATCGTAGGACTGAAATGCACAATCTGAAACTTCATGACATTAGGGCTAGAAGTTGTAATGACCTTCTTAAGCAGGATTGCCACTGCATGTTTCAATTTAGATATTTTAAACTGAGCAATGGCATATGGTGTACCTTTTGGGTCTAAACACTTCTGATCTTCCTTCTCTAAATAGGCATTTGTAAAAACATCATGAAAAACTTCATGAAATGTTTCAAATGTTGGAAAATTCTTGATTTCCTTAAATCTTATAATTTATTTATAAGAATATATCTTGTTCAATTTGTATTATAAATATGGATTATTTCAAACTTAAACAAGTTTGAATGTGTATTGCATGACAATCGTCGTTGATATCTTATAAAGAAATTGTTGTGTTGTGAGATCTCATTTTTTTTGTGGGTACTTTTTTTAGGCTACCAAAAATTTGATTGACATACTTGGGTTCGGTTGAAAGAAAAAATTTCATTCCATTGTTTGCATGTAATAATAAAAATGATTAATTGAGAATTAAAAGTTCATCTTTGAGTTGGGATTACTGTAATTTATAACTTGTACTTTTTAGAAGTTTTGATCACACATTGGAAAATGCTTGCTTGAGTTCATGTGGAAATGTGTTGGTTGGTATAGGTCATCGTGAGAAAACTTCTGGTCTTTTTTATTGCCTTGTTTGAGAATATCTCATGGCATGCTTGCTGCTGGCTTGTCTCTGGGATTAGAATCTTTCCTTTTCTGTCCACATTATTTTGCTTATAGGTATTTTCTAGTTCCCTGCAGCTTTGGACATTTCAATCCTATTGTAATTTCAGCCAAATTGGTCAATTCTTGTCCCGTGTGCTTTGCCTAAAATTTATGTTGGTTGATAATACTCTTCGGATTCCATTCAATTTATTTTTGTTTTTTGTAAATAGTCCCAACAATCTTGGCATTGAATGCTATTACTAAATTCTGCGTGCAGGTTTATTACACTCGAGCACAAGTTCCTTCATCAATTTCCGAATTGCGAGGGTATGAAGTCTTGATTCTTGTGATGTTTCATTGTGTTTATGTTGCTTTCCTATTGACAGGATTATTTCTAGTAGGAGTGCCATATACGGATTTCTGTGTGTATATCTGATGTATTTAATATACAGTGTAGCATTTTAGAAATTAGCTTGATGCTCCTGTGCTTGCAAGTACCTTGTATTCAGTTTAACAGGTTGATACTATGGTTTGTTACTTTCTCAACATTGTATATGGGAATTAAAATTATGAACTTTTCGTCTAACAATATGACCTTATTTGTTTCTTTGATTTTGAATGCTTTTTCATTTCTTTGACTGCGTTTTGTAATATTTTTTTTATTAATTTGACTATTGTTGACATTGTGCTGTTAGATTTTGTGGATTTTGATTGAACTCTTTGAGCTTGCGTAGACATTTGTTAGTACTGACATTGTTTAATACATGTCTCCTTATCTTATTGTCAAATATTAGTGAATGCCTGTCGCAACTATTTTTGTTATCCATTTTTGTGTAGTGTATTCTATTACTTGTGTATTTTAAGTGCAAATGATTGGATATTGGATTTTATAAGGTGTGTTCAAAAGCAAAGGAGTTTGACTAAAGATTTTCCTATTATAGTTTGATTATACGAAGACCTAGCTTTATATTCATATCTTTTTGCATTAGTTATAAAAGTTTTGGCAAGAATATTCAAGATAAGGTATCTTAGCGTATGCGTTTGCAGATGATATTCTCTATATGGATAGGACTAACGTGGGGGTTAAGGCAAAGCTCAAATTGTGGAGGATATTGTAGAGTGTAATGATTTTCATCTTATTAAATCAAAAATTGAATATATAGAGTGCACATTTAGTTAAGAAATAAGCATTTTATTGGAGATGTGATAATTGATGATCAAATTTTGAAGAAGAGTGAGCGCTTTAAATATCTTGGATCAATCATACAAAATAATAGTTAAATAAATAATGATGTCATTAGTAGTATCTAAGCAGAATGGATATAAAATTGAGAAATAAATTTAGTGTATTATGTGATAAATCACTCAGATTTAAAGATAAATTTTATAGAACAGTTGTAAGATTAGTTATGTTGCATGGTGCTAAATTTTTGCCTACAAAGTAGAAACATACAAATAAGATAAGTATTGCAGAAATGAGGATGCTAGGGAAGATAAGTGAGTAGCGAAAGAAGAACATGAGAAATGAGTATATTAGTTAGAAAGTAGAAGTAACTTCATTTAAGGATAAGCTCAAAGAGAGTTGACTTAGATGGTTTGGACATATAAATTGTAGGCTAATAGAAGCTCTAGTAAAAATTGTTGGATTATTCGATTTTACCTATGTAAAAGAGGAAGAGAAATGTCCAAAAAGATATGATAAGAAATTATAAGGAATAACCTTGCATATTTTGGGATCAATAAGGATTTGTTATCTGATAGAGTGTAATGAAAATAAAGGATTCATATAGCCAATCCCACTAAGAGATTATTGTTTTATTTACGATAAGCTACTATGCAAAAAGTGTAGGAGCTTATATCAGGCCTTTTATTTTTTTACTATTGTTGTGCACGTAAATCATAATTATGAGTTGACGCACTTCTTGGCTTCTTGTTTAAACGTTGAGTTTCTCTATTACATTGTAACTTGTTCTGTTTAGAAGCTTAACTAGGATAAGTGTGCTTTTCTAAGGCCTTGTGGGGATTTGTTAAAACCCGTGTCTTTTAATTTTTTTTTTGACGGTTGAGTCTAATTAAATAGATTAAAAAAGCTAATTGTGTGGCTTGTCGGTCATGAGGAGAGGGCACTAGAAAATTGCTGAGCTTTTTTCTTTATAGTAGAAAATTGCTTAACTTGTCTTTAGTTGATATAAAAGAAAACTTGCTATTTAAAATGTCATCATAAGCTTACGAAAATTGGCTTGTATGCAACCTTAACAATCCATCCCCGTGGTTGAGTATAAGATGTTTCGTGATGCAGGATTAGATAGCAAGGTTTAGGCTTTAACCTTGTTATAATTTCATATAAATGTTAGCCTTATTTGGTGACTTGCTTGGGGAATTTGCAAAAGGAAAAAGAAAAATGAAAAATTTGGGATTAAACTTAAAGTAGTTCAAGTTTTAGTAAGATCTCCAAGTGGGGCATTATTGTGATTGGTGACTTGCTTGGATATGCTTGCAAGAAGTAAGCAAAGAAATGGTCATTTAGCACATATTGGAATTAAACTTGAACGAGCTCAAGCTTTAATAAGATCCCCACATATTGTATTATTTTAATTATTGTGATATATTATCTTACGTGGTTATGAATTATTTGACATGATAAGAAGTTTTTTTGTTGATCATATATGCAGATTGTTTTCCTTTCTTACAATTTACAATGTTTGAAATTTAATTTGTACAGTATTATCTTGGAATCATATGATTGTTACCAGCCTTAAACTATGGGACAGTCTAATCTATTAGGAATCATTTTATATATTAAGGAGTTTTTTAAATTAAAATCGTCCTCTTTACTTATTTGAGAGAGGCTTATTGTAATATGTTATAGAGAAATTATGTATAGATGGTATTAGGGCCACATTTAATTAAACCTTGGTAAGTGTTACCGTCGCCAGTCTCCCTATATGTGCAAAAGCATACACCTCCAGGTCCTTCCCCTGTGTAGTTGTGCATTCCGCGTCTTCGAGAGCATCCACGACCCTATTTTCGCAATCACCTGTATGTCTCTGATTTTATGTCTCCATTGTGAGGTCATGCAATGTATGGTTCCGTGAGCTTTCTTTGCCTCTATGCCTACAATAGGCTGCATAGTGTGTGCATACCTGACGACACGCACAACCTCTGACCTTCCTTGCACCGTTGTCTTTCCTCGCACAACCCTTTCTTTTGTGAACTAGCCTATCTCCTCATAGCTTTCTCTCTCTTGTAATCCTTCTCTTTCAGTAAGATCCAGGTGTTGATCCTCTAGCATACAATGTTTTGTGGACTCCGCTTTCTATATTGTATATCTTCATAGACGATATATCATGACTACTATATCACCTCTTGTTCGTTGGTTTGTCTCCACACTTTCGGTGATGTCATCTTCTACTTCAACTATCAATACCAAAACCTCCCTTGCTATTAGAACCTTTATAAGGATTACTAATTGCAACTATTTAGTTTGGTTAAGGGTTTTCAAGTGTGTCATAGTCTCTCTTGACAAAATTGCTTACTTGGATCCTGTGAAGCACGAGTACAATACAAAGATACAGATACGATATGATACAGATACGATGATACGTCAAACTTAAAAAAAGTAGGATACGGATACGTCAGGATACGACTGTTATATTTATGTATAATATGTCATATTCTTATATTTAAAATATAAATCTATGGGAAATTATACTAGCTTATCCATTTTGTTGTTATAATTTTCAAAAATATCTTTTAATTTTTTTTTAAATTACTTATATTTTTTTAAACATTATTAATATCACTAAAAAATATTAGACAATTGAACTACAAAAAATAAAAATATCCTTCAACTATTGAGTTTAATAGAATTTAAATTAAAATAATATTTTAAATTCATTAAATTACTTTTAATCTATCACAGATCATCTAAGTGAGATGAGAGTTTAAATATACATCAGTAAATTAGTTTCAGTTTTAATTTAAATCCGATTTAAATTAATTAGCTCAATGCAAACAACATATAATTGAAAATAATATAATTAATGTGACATAAACTCATATATACTAATCTAGTTAAAGTAGATATATGCTCTCCTCTCTCTGAGTGTTAACTAAATAAATAAATAAAATAAAAAAGATCAAAGTTCTATCGTTTTCATAATATGAGTTTGATTAAAGTAAAAAGAAAGTGATCGGTATCTAGCAGAAGCAAAGATAGTATGGTTGATATAGAAAAACTAGATAATACAGTTGCTTGCAAATACTAAATTCTTTTTGTATTGCCGAAACACTAGCGTGCATTAAGTATTTTGTAATCCCAATTGTGTGAGTTCAGTATATCTCTCAATCTTATTATTTGAGTCTATGCATGAGTTGTGTTTTATGTATAATATATTTTTTTATTTTTTATCGTGTAGGCTAAACCAACTGTTTCAATATTTTTTTCTTTAATTAGAAGTATCGAAAAGTATCGGACAAGTATTGGGCAAGTATCAGGCAAGTATCGGGCAAGTATCGGACGAGTATCAGATTTTTAAAAATTAAAAATAAAAATCGATACGCCACGTGGCTTATAGGATACGTATCGGTGGAGTATCGATATCCGATACGGATACGATACGGATACGATACGGATACGATACGGATACGATACGGATACGTTAGGCTCCACGAAGTATCGGTGCTTCATAGCTTGGATCTACCTCCTCCAGGTCGCACTGATGTCGTAAAATTTTCTAAATGGCAAGCTTTGGATTATGCTATGCTCACATGGATGCTAAACTGCTTGGAACCTTCTATTGCTTCCATTATCATGTTCTAGGAGATTGAAATCTATGTGATTTTCTCAAAATCTATGTTCTTCCAAGGAGGTAATGTTTCTCTTATATAATCTTTGTATTGAGATCTTTTCTCTTTCCGGTATGGTGATTTAAAACTTTAGGAGTATTATACATCTTAAAAGGGAAATGTGATGAATTGCTTCAGTATAGGCCGAGCACTACTGTTCCATTTGTTTGGAACAAACAAAATGATAAATTCTTAGTCGCATTGTTCATTTGTAATATTGGTTTCTCTTTATAGTCTGCCTACTCGTACTTCTTGATTAACATTGTTGTGTTTGATATAGCTAATGCTTTATCATATGTACTCTGAGTTTCAGAGTTTTCCAATGCCTTCTCTCCATTTTCAGATGACTTTGATGATGCTATATCTACAAATAACAATGATGATAGCTGTGATTGAGTCTAGGTGGACGTAGATGTGGTAAGAACTCTTTTTCACCGTGTCCACAATGTAAACTAGTCTTTCACCAAACTGCTACTTGGAGAAGTTTGGTTATCCTAATATAGCTCTGTTTTCTCTTTTGACTCTCTGCAGTTGTTGCCTCTGTGACTAATCAACTTTGGGATCTAGGAAAATCAAAATCTTCCAGGAGGGCCTTGATTAGTTTCTATACGTTTCTTTTTTTGCCTCCCATGCAGCTTTTACATCCAAATTAGTTGCGTTTGCTCATTTCAGTGTGACTTGGATTTTAGACTTGGATGCATCTACTTATTTGTTTAGTAAAAAAGTCCTTATTCTTTACTCTTAATCTGTCTCCTTTACCACCTGTCACCAAAGCCAATGGCTCTTTATCACTCTTGTGTAGTGAAAGACTATCATCTTGTCGTCATCTTTAACCCATATGATGTCCTTCATGTCACAATTTTTTTGTGAATCTACTTTTTATTCACAAGCTTACCGTGACTCAATTGCTAAGTTAATTTATATTCTTTGTGTGTATTTTAGGATATTAAGATAGAAGATGATTGGCAATGATGTTGAATCTGGAAGAATCTTCTCGTTGTTGCATCTTTATGATCAATTAAAGTTTTTAGATATAAGTTTACTGTTGTTTGGGTTATTATCCTTCAAGTTGTCTTGCTTTTGTTGTTTTTTTTCTATTACTAAGTTTGAGTGTGAAGCATATGGGTATGGTAAGCCTCATTAAGTTTCCTCTCTTTCTGTAACACTTTATGGATTCACATTCTTAAACTAGTGTATACTCTATCTATTCCTCTGTCTTGCTGGTCTTGTCCTACGACACAGTAATCCTTTGTTGGTCTATACTTGAAGCTGTGTACCTTCCCGCTGATAGATTCACAATCCCTTTATCTGAAGTGCCTTCGATTTGTCTTATGAATACCTTTGATGACTTGGATCTCCCTATTGCTCTTCACAGGGGTGTAGATGCAGTACTTATCCATCGTATTCTCACTTAATTCTTAACTATTTATCACATTCTGATCGATAGTTTGCCTTGTCCTTACCTCCTATTTTTATCCATAGGACATATTTGGGTGCTCTCTCTGATCCAAGATGGAAGCAGGCAATATATACACTAGTACTTTGGATCTTGTTTCATCCCTTTTAAAAATTCGCCCTTCTTCATAATGTTGGTCATTTACAGTAAAATTTCATTTGAATGGGCATTTGATCAGTTCAAGGTTCGCTTAGTTGCTAAAAGCTATTCTTAGATCTATGGTATTGGTTACTTCGAGACTTTCTCACCTATTACCTAATTAAATTCTATTTGTTTAATATTTTATGGCCATTAATTAGTGCTGGAAAATATGGCAAATAGATATTAGTAATGTTGTGTTATATGAAAATCTTTCCAAAGATGTCTATATGGAGCAATCTCAAGGTTATGTTTCTTAGGGGTAGAATATGAAAAGACATTTATGATCTAAAATAGTTCTTGAGCCTAGTTTGATAAGCTTTGCAATGTTGTTGAAGCAAATTTGTGAAGCTCCTTTAACCATTCCGTCTTCTTTCGGCATTCCTCTTTTGGATCTGTGATTTTGGTTGTTTATGTAGATGATATTTTACTAACATGTTGTGATCACATAGGCATTTTTAAGGTCAAAAAGCATCTTGAAAAAACTTTTGTTGTAAAAGACATTTGTTGTTCATAGTATTTTTTTTGGTGATATTACATATGACAATAAAGGTATATATGACATGACATGTGAAATGTAGTTGGAGACACTTTTTAAGAAGCTTGTTTTTTATATCACTCAGTCCATGATCATGTATTGTGATAGGTGGGCTGCCATTTATATTGCTAGCATTTTTTTTGGAAATCTACATTCCTAGCAATTTAGTTTTTCTGAATGTACAAAACTTGTTGAAGTTGAAGTTAACCAACAATTAATTTGAGATGTTATATTTTCTGAAAAGATACCTATTTCATATATTTCATGTGAAGAACAACTTGTTAGTGTCCTTCACGCTTAGGGTCCTTCACGTTTCTCTAAGCTATTCGACATGCTAGGTTTGATAAATATCTATGCTCTAGCTTGAGGGGTATCTTTTGTAGTTAAATTCCTCCTGTCTTCTTATTGATGTAAAAAATGCTTCCAGTGATTGTTAGTGAGAGAAATTATGCTTATATCATCTAGTGCTTAACATTAGATTGAGAAAGTTCAAATTTAAAGTTTAATTTAAGCATTTGAAAATTTTTAGGTTGTGAAGGAATAACAATTATTTAAAAAAATATTTAGATCTTGAAAGTTGCATTTGGTATCACTTAAGGCTTGTACCAAATAGAACTGATGGACTATTAATCACGGTTCCTATGTGTATGGGTTTTAGTCTTGTTTATGTGGCCCTTTTTTGCAAGTTTCTTTTTAAACCTTAGTGAGTTGAACATACTCATTTCAATAGCTATCTCATTGCATTTCATCGGATTAAACCTCCCTTGATTTGGTGGCAGGTTGGTTTGTGAAGATATTAGCTATGGGCAAGAAAACTTTCCTATTCCAGCTACAAATGTAGTAGATGATCCCCCTTTTGCCCCTAATGGTACGTTTCATGCTTTAAATCTAGCAAAGAATTGAATGTAAGGTCACATTAGTTTACATGGTTTTGTGTTAGCATCTCTTGGTTCACACTTTTGTTTTTGTTTCCTTGTCACACCTACATTAGATTGTTATTATCTTTTAGGATAAATCTGCTTACAGGTCCCTATAATTTGTGGTATCATACAATAATCTATGTTTTTAAGTTCCTTCTATTAAGTTCATATGGTTTGTTACGTCATTCAGTTAGGTCTCTATACTTACAGCAGGCATATCTTTTATGTCCATTTTAATTTCTCGGTCCAATATCATTTTAAATCCATTGAAAAGGCACAAGTTACGTCTACTTTTTGACATTTTATGTTGTGCCTACTGCACATTTTTCTTAAGCAAAATGTTGTAACAAATTCTTATAAATTACAAAAAAGAAAGTCATGATAGTGAATGTGGATATGTTTAGAAATTGTCTTTTTTATGCTGGATCTTCTTACTTTCTTGTTTATCTTACACTTTGCTCCAATATAGCATGTATCATGTGGATAAAGATTTTATTAACCATAGTTACCTAATTGAAAGAATCATAAAACATGGGGCTATTTTAAAATTACCTCAATATATGGGCTTGTGTGTGATTTACCCAATTTTTATATGCTTATCTAACCTCACTACGTTTCTGATATGGGACAAGATTGATTATTTAAATATATAATTATGATATTTAAATGTATTTATTTACTAAGGTAAATCTCATCCCTATGGAAAAACATCCAAATTGTTGGAGGAAACCTAGTTTTTGGGTGATAGTTTTAGTTTATATAAAATAACTGAATAAATAAAAAATACATTTTATATTTAAAAACGTATATACACCCATCCAAAAGAAAATGGGCAATTTTGTTTGTTTTTTAGTTATTTTTATGGGTTTTTGATGCATTTTTAGTTTTTTTTGCAAGTCTAAAAGTAGTATTAATTTAATCATTATTTTAAAGAATGATTGATGAATGAAAAGTTGCTTCTTTCCGTCCACATGTGGATCTTATTTTGTGGTTGCATTGTCACAACCCGAAATCCAATAAATGAACCCCGTGCCGTGAACTGTCAATGGTTAATCATTTA
>JAEMOT010001455.1:0-10635 GCA_019297695.1 Apostasia ramifera | reverse complement strand
AATTCAAAATTAAGAGATCTAGTGTTTGGTTCGTTAATGTCATCTTGATGTTACGATATTTAATGATCATACATAGTTTACACTCTGCCAATTTAGGGTATGCTTAATTTAATCTTTATTAGCTGTAAATCTTTGACTTGATTTAGTAAATATGAAGTAAGTCCAATAAAAATGCTTTAAAAATAAATTATAAAATTACAAATTTTTGTGCAGGCTTAATACATATCTACATATTAATATTTATTTTAATTTTTGGATAATTTACTTATATTACTTTTAGGTACTTTGATATACTTGTTTTGATATCTCCTTCTTTCAAATATTTATATATATATATTTGTTAGCCGTAAATTTTTGACTTGATTTAGTAATCAAGAAGTAAGTCCAATAAAAATGTTTAAAAAAAAATTATAAAATTACAAATTATTCTGCAGGCTTAATACATATCTACAGTAGTTGCTACAGTATTCTGCACTGTTACAGTGGTTGCTACAGTATTTCACATATTATTGATTGCTACAGTAGAATTGCTGATGTGGCGATTATTGCTGATGTTGCTATCTCACCATCATATATTATTACTGACTCATATATTGATTTATTGCTATCTCACCACCACTTTTTATGGTTAGGACCAGTCTAGTTCCGGAGAATAATTAATTGGTAGGAGAATATCTTGTAGTAATTTAGTTGTATGTGATTCCCAGCAGAATTTCAGTTCAGTCCTATTATTTTTATTGTAAATAGCTGTGAGATTATCTTCATTAAAAATCATAATTTATCCATTACTAAGATATCTGTGAGTTTGGCGACCCTGATGAAATAAAAGTAGTTCTTGAAGATTTTTACTTTATTCATTATTCCATGAATATCCAAAAAATTCTTTTGTAAGAAGTTGCGTCCTGATTCTTTGTCTGGATATTTTTCATATTTGAAAGGCTGGATATACCAAATATTCATGTGGTTCTACAAACGTTGATATGATCTGATCAAATTCTAATATTCTTTCAAATATTTTCGTAGCTGATATGATAGTCTTGATTATTTGAGTTGTTATTTATATTTAATTATAAATTTTATTTAAAAATTAAAAATGTTAAACTGCATAAAAGAATTTAGGGTATGCTTAATTTAATCTTTATTAGATGTAAATTTTTGACTTGATTTAGTAAACAAGAAGTAAGTCCAATAAAAATGTTTTAAAAATAAATTATAAAATTACAAATTTTTGTGCAGGCTTAATACATATCTAGATATTAATGTTTATTTTAATTTTTGGATAATTTGCTTATATTACTTTTAGGTATTTTAGATATACTTGTTTTGATATCTCCTCCTTTTAAATATTTACATAGTATTTAATATATATATATATATTTGTTAGCTGTAAATTTTTGACTTGATTTAGTAATCAAGTAGTAAGTCCAATAAAAATGTTCTAAAAAAAATTATAAAATTACAAATATTTCTGCGAGCTTAATACATATCTACATATTTAATGTTGATCTTAATTTTTGGGTAATTTGCTCTGTGATGTATATGTAAATATTTAGTTTTTGATGTATGAAGGTGTATCTTGTTTATGAGCATTATTACTGTGTATATTTCTTATATTGTATTTTACTTTTTTTGTTATTTTTAAGTTCATTTTCTAGGAAAAATTCTGCCGAAATATTTTGTAAATTATTGAGCTAAGTTCCACTCAAAAGGAATGTTAATTAATATCCATTTTGAGGGGGAGTTTCTTTTTGCAATATTATTCTTTTATATAAGATTTTTTTTTTAATTTAAATAAATTGTCAAGCATCAAAAAGGGGGAGATTGTTGGTTCCTTTCTTGTGGTAATATTGTGATTTTGATGTTTAGTAATATGTTTAAGTTAATTTATACTAATAAAATTATTTAGTATTTTTAATCTCAAGTTTATTAAAGTTGCATCTCAATTGTATTTATGTATACTAAAACTGAGATCAATCAACTTGGAGAGAAAGATTCAAGCATTAAAGATTAAGTGAAACAAAGTTTATCAGTCCTTTTCATTCTATTTGAGAGTAGAATTATTGTAAGGTTGATTTTGATTGCTAGAATAGTCTGGATATGAGTTTGAGCACTTAGAATCTAAAGTTAAAATTCTTCTAATATGTGGCCTAGTAGTGGTGAGATTGTTCTAAATATTTTCTTTTGATTGTGATAGCTTCAGGGCAGCTTTGGGAAAGTTGAAGGGTGACCCTCAGTAGTGAGATCAACCTGAGGTCGACCCGAGGTTGACCTTCAACAGCGACCCTCAACAAAAATTTTGGTCATCTTGGGGGATTTTTCTAGGTCGACCTCAGGTCGACCTTCAGCAATTACCCTTAACAGAAATTTTAGTCATCTTGGATGATTTTCCAGGTCGACCTGGAGGCGACCTCAGTGGTGAGGTCGACCTGAGGTCAACCTTGGAATTGACCGTTAGCCTATTTTTATCCTCCAACGACTAGCTGAGGTCGACCTGAGATCGACCTCCAGATCTTTTCCAGCTCCTTTTTCTAGTCATTAGAGCTCTTATTATATAAGAAGATAGGGGTTGTTGGGGCATTCATCTTGGCTCATAAACTCTCTAATTGCTCTCAACATTCACCTTCACTCTCCACCATCCTAAGAGTTGATAAAAACATTCAAGTTGAATTTCAATCAAGCTTTAAGGTGATCTAGGTGAACTTAGACTCAAGTGCTCAAACAGTTCATTCAGATTATTTTAGCAATTAAAATCAACCTCACAATAATTCTGCTCTCAAATAGAATAAAAAGGACTGAAAAATTTATTTCACTTAATCTTCAATGCTTGAATCTTTCTCTCCAAGTTGATTGATCTCAATTTTAGTATACATAGATACAATTGAGATGCAACTTTAATAAACCTGAGATTAAAAATACTAAATAATTTTATTAGTACAAATTAATTTAAACATATTACTAAACATCAAAATCACAATATTACCACAAGGGAGGAACCAACAGTAGATTGATATACTTTATGTGTCGTAATTTTAGATTAATGCTAATGACTTATAAATTAGGTGAACTTAATTCAAAAAACAAATTTGGCTTTAGTGTTTTAATGGATCAGTTATAACTATTTGTTGGTTGATGCTGCTTAAATATTTGTGTTATCTTAACATTCAATATAAATGTCATTTTAATTTTTTTAATATGTTAATTTCATAAGATTAAAAAATTATTGAAAATCAATTCAATTACCTCGTCTCCCTCTCCTGATGCCAGCGGCTAATTTATGGCCGTTAATTTAACTCGATGATAAAAAATTACTGAAAAGTTAAATCATATTTTAGATTGAATTGAACTTAATTCGATTCAAATGAGCTGATTTTATGTCTCGAGATCTTCATCAATCCAATCTTAAGCCGGCATAGAATCGAATTGAGACAGCTCAAAATTGAATCAATTAAAAAAATTAATATTATTTATATATTTATATATATAAGTGAATTTAGTGTGTTAGTTTTTTGTAATAGTCTAATGAAATGTTTCATTACAATTTGCTTCATAACTTTTATTAAAATCATATTTATAGTAAATTAATTTTTTTTATTTTTATTTTTAAATATTAGATCACGAAAAATAATTATAGTTTAAGTTGATTAAATAAACAGATATATTTAGCTAAAAGATCAAAAATTAATCGAAAATCAGATCAAACTTAAATCAACAGCAAATGAGCTAGACTTATCTCAAATCAAAATCAGATCGGATTCTTGTTATTCATTCTTGGATGCAATCAAGATCAAATCAAAAAAATTTTAATTACAAAATCGAATCATTAACGGCCCTAGCTCTATGTGAGAAGACATGCAAAGCTTTCCTGACTAGCTAGAGAACCTGATCCTATTGATGACCACGAGCCAAGAAATGCATGCAGGGCTTTCAGTAAAGTTTTAAGGAGCCTAAATTTAATTAATTAATATGTAATTAACATTAGTGCTTGTGCTCCCTTAATTAGTTTCTTGCATGTTATTTCATAATTGAATTTCTTTCCTATTGCTCCTGTTTTGTAAAGTCTTTGAAACTTTTAAATTAAAAATTAAGAGAGTGTTTGGTTCGTTGATTAATGTCATCTTAATATTATGATATTTAAATTTAACAGATAATTTTATAATTTTTTAGAAAGTTATTTATATATATTATTAAGTTAAATAATTATTTAATTTCTCTAATTAATACAATATTTAATGTCAGATAAATTAAATTTTTGTTATGAATGAACTCAATTATATCATATTCGACTTACATGTATATATAAAGCCAATATAATACATTCATAGTTATTTAAAAAGAGAGAGAACAATAATCACTGCAGTAACACACAAAGGAGAAATAAAATAAAAAATAATAAGTACAAAAGTACAACACATGATGGAGAGCTAGCTTGCTTCATATATGCTAGAATACATTTGCTCCTGCAAGTACGTAAATTCATGCAAACATATATACGTGCATATATACATACATACATACATACATACATATATATATATATATGCGCATATGTAAAGAGATGGTAGCACCAAGGTATCACACCCTCAATCATCCCCTTCAGTGATGGTGCTCATTTGCTTACACTGCGTCTCTTCACATTTGCGCATACCTCGGTGCTACCATCTTTATTGCCTCCTCTTCTCTCATGACTCCTCCCTTTTGAAACCTTAAACCCTATTTTGATGCCAATCTTTATTACTGTTCTTCAACTCTAAACCCACTTTTAAGAGGTGGAGATTACAAATTTACAATCAACGAGAAGAAGAATCCATACTCTTGTCATGATATTTCGGCTGCTTACTTGCTCATTACGTATTCAAAAAAGATCATAAAGGATTCAGTCTTCAAATAATTGGTATTATCTTACTCTGCCCACAAATTACATATTAAGGAATACTCTGGAGCGCTCTCATATAGGATCTAAATAATTATCGAAAAAAGACTTTTAGCTTTTAGGTTAATTGAAAAATCGGCCAAACACAAGATTGATATAAAGTAATGAACAAGTTTTCTATCAAATTCAAGCATAAGCTTTTTCATTATTTTTGAAAAGTAATTAACTCAAGTACAAAAATAACAGTCTTCCACAAAAGTAATTCTTAATCCTTATATGCAATAAGGCCTAAACGTTAGGGACCCACGTGCAATTTCTTAGTAACCAAAGGTGGCCCTATATTTGCCATGCGATCGCTTCGATAAACTATAATAGCAAGCAAGGTTTTAAAAACCGGACCGGACCAGCCGGTTCAACCGGTCGAACCGTGAACCGGTCAGCCAACTGGTCCGATTTAATTTTATAATCGGATCCGCTCAAAATCGGCCAGAACCGGTCTAAACCGCGGTTCAACCGGTCAATCGGTGAACCGGTACGGTTGGACCGGTTCAGTTTAAAATTTAAAAAAAAAAAAATTTCCTAAACTCTAGGTCCCTAACTCAGCCTCAGTTCTACGGCTTCTACTCGCGCGACAGTCACGAACTCGCGATTTCTCTTGCCTCGCACTCTCCTCTCTAGCCCCCATCTTTTCAAAATAATTTAGTATTTTAGAATTTTAGTGATATTAAATGATGAAATAATTTAGTATTTTAATATTGATAAAGCATACATTTGTTCAGATCTTTTAATATGTACTAAATATTATACTCAATTTATAATTTGCGAATATTTTATTGGGTTATTGTTATTTCAATTTGCTTAAAATTATTTTTTGGGTTATTGACTTAAGATATTATTTATTAAATTTAATTATTAAAATAATATATATCTTAACTATATTTATATTATATTTTATTAGTTTTTTTAATTTTTACTCCATCCCGGTTCGACCCCGGTTTGACCCCGGTTCGACCATTGAACCTTGAACCTTTCAGTCTACCGATTCTGAAGTCGGTCCGGTTTTCAAAAACTTGACAGCAAGCTGCCACTAATTACCTTTGCTCGAAAATCATTAAAAAAAAAATTGAATTAAAATTTAAATCAAATTAAAATCAATTTGATTCGAATAAGTGGATTAATGAGTTTTTTTATCTCAAAAGTTTTATCTATACAATCTTGAAATCGCACCTATTAAAAAATAAAAAAACATATATATTATAATCTTTTTAGTATATTAATTTTTTCATAATAGCATAATGAATGTCTGTATTAAATTTTTCTTTACTATCTTTGCTCAAATCTTGTTATTATCGATTAGATTTTTATTTTTATTTCTAACTATGAGCAGTGGCGGAATCAAGACTTCAAACTAGGTGGGTCAAATAAACTATTTTTAAAAATATTATAATAATTTAAAATTATTTAAATTATAAAAAAATTAAAATTCTTACTATATTTTATTTAAAATAAAAGATTTTGATTTAAGAATTCTGTTGTATACTTTAAATAACTAATCAATAAAATAACTACTCATAAATTAATATTTTAATATACTAAATTATTTAATAAATTAAGTATTAATTTATTAAATAATTTAGTAAATTAAAAATCTAAATTATGCTCAGTTAATGGATTATTTATTAAAAATATATAATAATTTTTTGATTTAAATATAAGATACTTAAATAAATTCTTTAGATTGAATGAGTTTTCACTAGTATAATGTCTATTTATATAATTTATATGTTGAATAATTTATGAAAAATTGAAATTATAAGTTATCTAAATAATTTGTTAATTTAATATTTTTTTTAATTTATTATCACCATTTATGATATGATATTTATTAGGGATAATTACCTACATGCCACATAATTTAGTTTTATTTATGTCTTACCCATCTATTATTAGTTAATTACGCTATGCACACTCAAAATATTATAAAATCTTACATACACACATTTTAACTTTTTTTTATTAGAATGAGTAATCATAATTTTTCAATAACCTAACTATAGTTAAATTACAAAAAATCTGAGCCGTTCATCATATTATTTTAAGGATATTTAAATATATTTTGAGTGAAAATCCTAAAACCTTAATGTTTAAGTGGCGGCAAAGGAATGAGACATCTGCGACGTAAATTAATTTTAGGACAAATCAGCGCTTTAGTGTCGTATTGAGGAAGAGAAAAATATGTACTATTAAGAGTAAAAATATAATTTTAATGATTTACTAACAAAATATTTTTTTTAAATAGATTTTAATTAAGTTTTAACTCAAATGTGTGTATATAAGATTTTGTAATATTTTGAGTGTGCATAACTTAATTAACTAAAGAATGAATGGGTAAGACATAAATAAAACTAAATTGTATGGCATGTAGGTAATTATCCTTATTTATTACACAAAATTTGGGACTAAAATTAAAAAAAAAAATTAGGTGTTTGATTTTAAAAAAAAAAAATTGCACCCCCGATTCCCATGTGGCTCCGTCACTGACTATTAGGTCTGGATGGACACCGTGATTTAAATTAAATAAATAAATAAAAAAATATATTCTTATGATTTTGACTTAATGATCGAAAATTAAATAAAAATAAGATCAATTTTGACTTAAATTGAGTTTGAATTAACAATAAATAAGCTAGACCTAACTCAGAGCGAAATCAAATTGAACTTTCTTTGTTTATATTTTCAATCAGATCAAAATTTAATTGAACACTTTCGATTCAATCTTGAGTCGAGATTGGGTTGGCTTGAATTTTTATGGTAATTTTCATGCTCATCATCCCCAAGATTTTAGAAATTTGTTTCAGTTTTTTGCAAATTAGAAGTGTCTTAAAAATATTAAGTTTCATCTGGAACTAAAGTGGCAGATTTTGAATTGATTTTAAGTAAAATTGAAATTAAATTAACAAAATTGATTTGATTTTTTTTATTTGAAACTCATCGGATTTAAAAAACAATAATAATAATAAAAAATAATTTTTTTAAATTATTTTATACAAATTTTAATATAAAAAAAATATTTTACTTTACATACTCAATAATTTTTAATAAAGATATAAACTTTATTTCACATTTTAGATCAAAATATTAGATTCAAATATTTTAGTCTAGAATGTGAAATAAAATTGATATTTTTATTTTAAATTATTGAGTATGTAAAGTAAAATAATATTTTTTATATTAAAATTTATGTAGAATGATATAAAAAATTTATTTATTATTATTATTGTTGTTTTTTAAACTAGTACCAATTTGGTCCTATTTTAATGCTGTTTTGGTCCTTGCGCATATAAGCAGGAATGCAAATAAATTTTTTTCATCAACTGCTGCATAATCGAATCCATGAGATTTAATTAATTAGATTTAATCATTAAAAAAAATTAATCAAATATAGTGTTTCACCTATATACTTTCTACATAATAGAAATTTTTTTTTTCTATATTTATAACTTTTATTTTTATAAATAATCCTGAAATTTTAATAAATAATACTGTAGATTTCATTCGAGAAATTAATCAATAAATCAAGTGTAATTTGATCTTTATAGTTTTGTATAATATGTGAATCAAGAGGGAAATTTATTTAAAACAAATTAAAGAAATTTTTTCAATACGTATAATTTAAAAAAAAATTATATAATTAAATATTAACAATTGCAGAAATAAAAGGGTTTAAAATGAAATTTACAACAATATTAACACCAAAAAGGCTCCCAATGAAGAAAGAATCCAGCCCCCCTCAAGAAGGCCATATTGCTTCTTCCTCCCAAAAAATAAATTACGGAGAATATCAGCACCTTCCATTCCTCATACAGATTCGCGCATCATCTGATCACTGATCGGACGGCTGACATTGACCTTTCTTTTCTACACAGGAGTCGACAACGGCATGCCCGACTTCAGAAGTTGGGCAAGCTGGCGTACAACGGAGACCACTGGTCGAGCCATGGGCTCCGTAGCTGGCTCAGAAACGGGAGAATCATAGGGAAAACTCCCATTAAGAGAAATTTGTAATGCCTCTTCAGATATTTAGACAAGTCACAGAATGATGCTGAAGAAGGTGATAGCAGGCTTTGAGTGTATATTTTTCCATGAATATGAAGGCCACAAACTGCTTATTCACTTAGATGGCTACCTAATATTATTCACGAGTAATTTAGTAGTTAAAGCTTGAAGGTCATGATATCTTAGCAAATCATGTTTATTACTGTGTTATTTTTCGCTGGTCTTATTCTATTTAGGAAGTAAGAATTGCCAATTTACGTGGTCCTTTATGTGTCAAGGCAAAAACTGTTTAGTTTTATTGATGGTATGTGTATTGTATTTTTTAATGTTGTATTTGGGACTAATGTTACTACTTGATTCAGACTTTTACATGGGTGAATTTCATTTTAATTCATCTAAAATTGACTATTTATTCAAATGGATTTGGAAATGGTATATAGTAAAGTTTGTGTATGTGGCATGTTCAGCCACGCGATATGATGATTTAATATATGAAACAGAGACATCTTAGTTATTTCTTTTGGCTGGAACGACTGTAACCCATCGCTACTCGCTCTAAACTTCAGCATGGGATTCTGGCCTATTCTGCAGTGCTAATTGAAGAAGTAGAACTCTCGTGATAGTTCTCTTGCAAAATCACATGGATGAAATTTATCACTTTTCTACTTCTATTGTTTATAATCAACGGCCATGATTGCATCATTAATTCCCTCGACGGTTGTGATTAATGCAAAAAAAAAATGCAAGCAATACTTTATTAGCATCATAACTGGCAGTTTACCAATCAATTATCAGGGTTTTCGTGAGCAATACAAAAAAAATATGAATGAATATTACGCATTTTAGGATCCAAAACTTAGGTATTTACATATCTACCATCTTTTTTCCCTAATATATATATATATATATATATATACATACTAGTGATATTTAAAGGAACTTTTCATCATCCATATTATGCAAAGAGACATTGCTTTTGCTAACTCAATGTAATTATGGAGCACATTGAGTAGATTAATGCAGACAACCAAATAATCATTCTAATTCATCTTTCTGGTCCGTGTCTTAAGTTGTCAACATAAGCAAAAAAATTTCATTTCCATGCCTATGGAGACAAAAGTCCCATTCTGTTCTTCCAACATGATATCTAATAGCAATGCTTGAAGAAATCTATAATATAAATATTAAATGCCACACTTGCGACAGTTCACATCAGTATAAAAATTAAAATATCATGCATATTTAGACTGAAATTGCAACATGTTATGCTAACCCAATATGTACAACAAACAATGCTAAGAAAGCTATAAGAATTGCATCCATCTTAACTGGACAAATTATATATCTGACAAATTATATTTTACATCTCTATTAGAATGATGTAAAGAAAAATGCGGATAACAGACTTAATTTTAGTCTGAAAATTTTCATGTTTGCCAAAAATCGAAGAACACATAAAGGAGGAACTGAGGAATAGAAGCAAAGGAAAATTTATTTGCCGGCAGTAGAAAAATCAGAGAACACATAAGAATAGGTGATATGAAAGGAAGTCAAGTATATATAATATGAAATGCTCATGAAATGATAAGTTTTGTGAAACATGTGCATTTATAAATATATATTAACTTCAATTATATATATTAGATATTTATATATTACATTAATCTAAAAACATACATACATACATACATATATATATATATATATAT